>VSMD01138331.1:0-66437 GCA_008750895.1 Mirza zaza | reverse complement strand
GTGGCTCACGCCTGTAATCCTAGCTCTCTGGGAGGCCGAGGTGGGTGGATCGTTTGAGCTCAGGAGTTCGAGACCAGCCTGAGCAAGAGCGAGACCCCATCTCTACTATAAATAGAAAGAAATTAATTGGCCAACTAAAATATATATAGAAAAAATTAGCCGGGCATGGTGGCACATGCCTGTAGTCCCAGCTACTTGGGAGGCTGAGGCAGGAGGATCGCTTGAGCCCAGGAGTTTGAGGTTGCTGTGAGCTAGGCTGACGCCACGGCACTCACTCTAGCCTGGGCAATAAAGTGAGACTCTGTCTCAAAAAAAAAAAAAAAAGAAAAAGAAAATAAAGAGGATAAGGGGAGGGAGAGACAGGACAGGTTGGCAGGGAAGGCTCTCCTGTAAGTGGTAACTGAAATGGGGAGAGCTGCTGGGTGCTAAGACCCTGGGTGGTGATCGACAGGACCGAGCTGGCAGATGGCCAGAGTCCCAGTGTGGGGGAGGGGGGCAGAGGTGAGGGCCGAGGAGTGGCAGGGGCAGACCTGGCAGGGTCTTGCAGGCCAGATTGAGGGTAATAACGTTTAGCGTAGGGTTACTGGAGGGATTAATAACATGAAATAATGTGAGTGAAATAACATAAGTGAAATGCTGAATAGCACAGAACTTGTCATATATTAAAAAGGCTTAATTCTGACTTTCTAATAGAATAGACAACTGTTTTATAATCATGTCTCTTTCCTAGCTTCAAATGGAAATTAGGTAGAGGATATACTTTAGCCTAATCTAGGCCAGAGACTAGAGTTGAATAGTTCAGATTGGAGGTAAGTTTTAAAGGTGGAGTCAGCAGCATTTGCAGGTGGGTGGACTGGAACAATAGGTGGAGGAAGAGTGTGAAGCATGATCTTGGCCTCTGGGCCTGGGCCACTGTTGATTAAGGAGAGGAGGACTCTGGGAAGAGCAGGCTTAGGGACATTAAGCTTGAGATGCCCGTTAGGTGAAAGTGCAGATGTCGGGGCGGCTGTGGATGTGTGGTCTAGAGCGCCAGGAGAGGGGTCTGGGCCGCAGGTGTGACCGCAGGTGCTCCAGCATGGAGATGGTGTTACTGCTCTGGGGTTGGTCAAGTCCTACCCTGAAGGGGCTCATTCTGCACCTGGCACAGTGCTGGTCATAGGTGTGGCGTCCAGGTGCAGTCTTTGGAAGCCTCCTAGGAAGTGGGTGGATGAGCCATTGGAGAGAGATGTCCAGTGAAGGTGGTAGGGAACACATTGCCATGGAGACGCGCCTGGTCAGGCATGGGGTTCTGAGAACACTTCCTGGAAGGTGCAGTCCTTGAGCTGAGCCTTGCCTAATCATGTCATTATTATACTTCTTTTTCTACCTGAAAACTCTGGCTTGCTGTGTAAGGCAGCAGCTCTGCTGGGATTGTATGCATGTCCATGCCCAGGCCAGGCTGCCCTGGGACTTGGTACCAGCAGGCCCTCCAGGTGGCCCTGCTCTGGGGGGTCTCAGGCCTTTGGAGAGGAGCCCGGGGTGCCGAGGCAGTGCGCTCGTCTTTCCTTCTCCCTTCTCGGTAGGAAACTTCAAGGTCTTCTGATTCTCTCCACACATTTCCATCTTAACCGTGTTTGATCGTTTGCTTAAATAAGATCCTTATGGTGTGACCATTGCCAGCAGCACTGTTTGAAACCTGTTAGCTGAAACAAAAAGCCTTCTCGGAGGGAAATGAAAGGGCTGACTTTTAAAATCTAAGCGTTCCTGCCCATCTGTCTTTTTTCAAATGGCCTCCATTTAAGCTCTTAAATGTGTTCTGAGTGCCCCTTCCACTAAGAATATTCTGGGTAATGTTATGATTTTCCCCCAGCTACAATTACCCCGGCTCCAGGACTAACAGCCTGAAATGCTGTCGTCTGTGAGCCAGGGGGAGTGTGAGTTGCAGGCCCCCAGTCTGCGCGAGAGATGGGCTCGCGTGTCTCGGCAGACCGCCAGTGATGAGAGCCATTCGGGTGGGTCTTGCAGGCCCCCAGGAAGGCGGTGGCCGTTTAACTGTGAAAACAGCCCTGCGTAGCCATGTGCTGAGGAGCGTCTCACAGGGGACGTGTCGGGGGAAAAGGCGGGAGTTCAAGTTCACACTCCCAAGTTCTTGTCCGCTCCCCTGGCGAGTGGAGGAACTAAGCCTTGTATACAAATAAACAATGGCAAGGGCACCCTTCAACTGGATCTTCATCTCTGAGATATCCAGTAAGAGGCCTTTGTTGATTTTTTTTTTTTTTTTAAACGTTTAAGTGTCCTCAAAAAGTTGTTCCATCTCTTGGTTTGGAGACACTAGCAGAATTCCTGTGGGTCCTTTCTTCCCTGCCCATGCTGTGAGGCTTCAGCCCATCCACAGCATTCCCTGAGCACCCACTTGGTGACGGGTGCTTGGGTGCAAGAGCAGGCAGCACGAGCTCTCTGCTCTCACAGGCCTCTCGCAGTGTAGGGCGAGGGAAGGGTGAGAATGTTACCGGCAATGGACACGTGTGTGCAAGTGAGGTCAGGGAGGAAGGTTACTTCTGATGGTGGGGGTGCACAGCATGCAATAATTTATTCTTTTAACAACATTTTTTTTTTTTTTTACTAAATAAGCATGTAGTTGAGTGCCAGGCACTGTTCTAGGTGCTGGGCGGTTGTAGAGAACAAGACATAAAAGGCTCTTGCCCTTTGGAGCTGAGGTTCTAGATTAGGCTATCTAAATTAATTCAGATTAAATAAAATTAAAATTGAGTACCTCCCTCAGTCGTATCAGCCACATTTCAAGTATGTGGTGTGGCTAGTGACTACCGTCATGGACAATGCACATCTAGAACATTCCCACCATCGCAGAAAGTTCTGTCGGGCAGCACTGTGTTAGAGGGCTGAGCAAGACGGATGGCAGGAACCGACACAGCGGCCCGTGCCGGGGAGGCGAGAGGCTCCCGGGAGAACATGAGGGTGCCTGGTGTTGGCGTCACACCTGTCTTCCAAGCAGGGTCCCAGCTTGCTCAAAGTTTCTTTCCCGCGGCATGTGCTTGGTCCAGTGTGACCACAGGAGCTGGCTGTGGGGCAGGGGCGAGTGTTCCACCCCACTGGCGCAGTCTCTGCTGAAGCCGGGGTGAGCGGGAGAATGGTCAGCTTGAAAAGAGGGGTTTCCAAAGGCTCCTCCTGCTTGAGGGCAGGGCGTCTGCAGTAACTGCTGCCTGGAGACCCTTCTGGGACACCAAGCACAGTGAATCTTCTCCTGCTTATTAGCCTTTGTGGACCAGCCAGGATATCTGGGGACGGCTTATGGAAGAGGTCGTCCGGCTTATTCTTGTTTCATCTCAGCGTGATTTACTGGCGTAGGTGTCTGGCAGAGCTTGTCTTTGCACAGAATTCCTTAAAACTGGGGTTCAAGAGATAGCAATCATACCTTTTTTTCCTTAATATCAGGCCCGCATCACAGTGGCTTGAAGGTTTATTGTCAGCAGGGGAAATGAGGAAGGCAGTGTGGGCTTCTGATAGGGGAAACATCGAGGTGTCTAGACCCAAGAGTATAAAGGACTTTTCCCGAATTCCATATTGTCTTCTCCTCCTTTTCATTCCTCTCTCACCTTTTAAATTCTCCTTCTTTCTCTGAACACCCAGCCTCTGACCCCACCTGCAGGAATTAATGACTAGATCTTTCCCTATAACCCCCTTTCCACTGCTCTGTGTGATTAAATGCTTTCCTGATGTGGCAAAGTATATCTTAAGAAATGCAGCAAGTCTTCAGGCTGCGAAAAGACTGGTTCTCATTACTTCGCAGTCTTTATGTGTGTGCGTAGCCCTGGGATGTTGGAAAAGCTATCCGCTGTCCATGTGGGGAACACGATCACTCAAGTGTTCTAATGTAATCAGCGTTTCCCTGTGGGGCTGTGTTTCTCGCCTGCTTCTGAAACTGACGGCTCTCTTGATACTTACTGTACGAGGTCTTTGGAATAAAAGTTTATCGAGAGCCTCTGTCAAGTCAGGAAGGAGAGACAGGCATCTGTTGACCACTAAGGTGGTGAACACTGAGGAAACTTAGAAAATGGGAGAAGAAAGAACTAACATTTGCACAGCACTGACAGTCTGTCAGGCTCTGGGCTAGGCACTTGACGTACTTTTCTCCTTTGTCCTTGTAACAGCTGTGTGGGCGGCAAATAGTAGCCTCATTTTACACATGAAGAAGGTGAGGCTTAGAGAGTTAAGGCACTTGCAAAAAGTAAACAGCTGCCGAGAGGTGGCGCGCGCAGGTGCATACCCCAGTCTACCTGCATCTGAGCCCTTGCTCCGCAGACCTCCAGAAAGCCCTGTCTGTTGCCAGGGCCTGGAAAAATCTTTGCTGTAGGCAGCAGCTTTGCCTCTCACATGTCAAACGGCTGGGGCTTGGGCTCACTGCTCATAGGCCGCGATTCACCTGATGTCCTTCTCCTTCCTTCCTTCCCTCCAGGTCACCGTGGAGTAACAAGTATGACCCCCCTTTGGAAGATGGGGCCATGCCATCTGCTAGGCTGAGAAAGCTGGAGGTAGAAGCCAACAATGCCTTTGACCAGTACCGAGACCTGTGAGTTACTTTCTCTCTGTGCACTTTAGCGCTTGTGATGTTGATAGGTAAATCCTAAGTGACAGTGTGGCCAGGCCAAGCAGTCTCCCTCGAATCTGTTGCCTGGCTCGCCTAACTAAAATTCTGAGCCGCTCGTAGCAGGACACAGGGCACCACTTTGATGACTGGGTGGGCGATGAGATGACTCAGTCACAGAGTGCTGCTCTGTGCATACTTAGCTGCGTGTCACTCTGCATCGAGAATCTTCCTGACAGCAGGTACCACTGGTACAGCACCTACTGTGTGTAAGACCTGGTGCCGGACATTGCCCACACAGCATCTCAAATCTTCACACACACGATAGCTATTTTAGTCCCCACTTTTCAGATGAAGAAATTAAGGCTCAGAAAGATTAAGATGCGTGTCCAAGGCCAGGGCATCAAATCTGTCTGTCTCAGAAGCCCCTCAGTTTTTGACTGTACCACAAGCTCAGTTTTTACGTTTTTACAGATGGGTTGACGGTAACTTACACAAGTTCACGCACCCAGTAAGTGGTGGGCCTGGGATGTAAAGCCGTCTTACCCACGTCCGACGTTCATCCATTTATCCAACAGACACTCGAGAGCCTCCCATGGTCTGGGTGCTCCCTGAGCCCCGGGGGTGCACCTCGTACACGACCCTCACCACCCTTACCCGCGGGAAATGCGTAGCAGGCCACGAGCTCCCTTCGTGGATCGGTCTGGAAAGGCCTCTTGAGGAGGTGACCCTGGGATGAGGTCTGACATCAGGGGCCAGCCAGGCAGCGGGGCTGGTCATGCCAGTGTGTCCAGGGTGCCCCGCACATGCACACCCTCAGTCCCTCTGAAATCGAAAGCAGGTTTGAAAGCGATTTGGGCGTATTGGCCCCCTTGCGTATCTTTGTAAGTTCCTCGTGCACCATCTCAGAACACTCCAGGAGCACAGCCTGCCCTTTCTGCTGAGTTTGACAGTGGAAGTGCAGAGTTCCCCATTTGAAAGCGTTTGCTAAATCTCGACCCACGTGGGGAGCAGACCTACCACGCATGTAGTCCCCTAAGCCTGGGAGGCTTGCCCGGCCTCACCCCCTTCTGTTCTGTTGGGAGGCTGCACTCAGCATTTTTTTACTGGGCTCCATGTTCAAATGGGCAGGAGTGGGGGGATCTTATTTTTTAGACTGAAATATTTGTATTGTTATTTCCCCAGTAAGGTCCTTTAGGCATGTTGCCTCATGCTGCCGTTGAGGGCTGGACTGGGGAAGAGCCCGATGCCACCCCTGACCGCTGCTTCCCCCATTCTCCCGTCCCCTGTCTCTGTTCACATGAGCAGCAGCATGTGGTGGTGCCTTCCGTGGGGGCTTGAGTGGCCCGTTGGCCAGAGCATTTCCCCATTATCATTAATGACTCCAAAATAATCACGTAATCCTTGCAATGACTATAGGATGTGTGGAAGTTATCTCATTTAACAGATGATGAAACTGAGGCTCAGAGAAGTACTCAGTGGTTAATACAGCTGGAAAACGGCAAGACTGGGCTCTGCACCCCAGGTCAGACTCTCCACTGTGTCCTGTAATGCCTTCCCCTTCCTGGGAAGTGCCCATTTTTAAGGGGGCCTTTGTTTCTGTGCCCTGTCTTTGCATACACTCTTCTCCAAATGTGAACTGACCAGGGGAATTGAGGGAGGGGTGGCAGGGTGGCTTCCTGCCCTCAGTTGGGGACTAAACTGGACAGCCAGACCCCGAGGGTCTGTGACAGTTTGTAATGGTGGGATCCAGGCCCAAAGGATGCCGTTCTGTCCCTAGCACCTCGGGGTGGTGCTTCCAGGGAGGCAGCAGGCGGAGAGAACAGGGTGCTGTGGAGGAGGCGGGATGCCTTTCATTCCCTTGTGAGTGCCGGGTGCAGCTGGGCCAGCCTCTCCCCGTGTGACAGGGACCACAGGCCACCGAGGGACAGTGGTTGGAGCTGTTATTTGGGACACCAGAGTCGTCAATTTCAAACCACCCACTGTTGTCAGAGTGTGCCGAGGAGCACTCTCGCCGGAGACCGCGTGTGAGGAACATTTTCCCAGCTGGACCACACATGATGAGCCAGCCTGTTTCTGGTGTAAAAATTGTGAAAACAGATCTCCTTTTTCTTTTCTTTTTTAAAAACATTTTGGTACATTGCTCACCTCCAGAACTTGCCATTCTCAGTGTCTCGGGCGGTTGTTGGTGACCAGCAGAGGGGTCTGGAATGGGAGCTCTTTTCCCCGTGGTTTTGGAGCAGAGGGGAGTCAGCTAGGAGGCCTGTCTCTTGGGGGACACTGGCTGTTGGTCACACAGGTTTTTTAGGGACCAGGCTGTTCCATGTGTTGAGGGGCAGTAGGTCGTGCCTTGTTCTTCATCTTTCACCTTGGCTCTCCCATACAGACCTGTTCCCATGGAAACGCATTTGTTTCCCTTCCCCCTCCACTTTTCTGTGAACTCTTCCCCCATCTTCTGTTCACGTTGGCACATGGGCTCAGGCCAAGGTCACTCTGAGAGGAGGCGTCACTGACAGTGCCTCTTGTCTGCTGGCTTTGGTCACGCCACCTCCGTGTGAGGGTCTGGGAAGATGGCCTGCGCCTCCTGCCTGGTGACAGATGCCCGGAGCCTTGGGGAAGCCCACCGCTGCCAGAGAAGAAGGGAGCGGTTGGAGAAGCCACCCCCTTGAGAACAGGCTGTGCACACCGTTGTGCCCAGGAGGGCTGCATGGGCCAGGCCGCTGCTTCTGGGGCCCCCAGTTCAGACTGGAGCTTGGCCTGCACCCCACAGGGGCTGGGGGAGTTGAGGAGCAGCCCCAGCTCATGTGCTGACCGGGTCTGTAGCTCCTGACGACCCCAGAAGTTCCTGAATGCTTGCATCCTGCTGAGTGGTAGCGTTAGGACTGTTTGGCTTCTGCTCTGACCTCTCCAGCATCGGCCCCCGCCCCTGGTCAGATGACTAAAAACTGCCAGACCCGGGCCAGGAGGGCCAGGCTGGAGCTCGGAGTCCTCTCCTGGGGACCATGTGCTGCGGAGAACTTTTGCTTTGTACTGGGAAGGTGGCACCATGCTGGGCTTTGCTCACACAGATTTCTATTTTTTTATTTTTCATTTTTATTTTTTTGAGGCAGAGTCTTACTCTGTCCCTCCAGGTAGAGTGCAGTGGTGTCACTATAGCTCACAGCAACCTCAGACTCCTGGGCTCAAGCCATCTTCCTGCCTCAGCCTCTTGAGTAGCTGGGACTACAGGCATGCGCCACCATACCCAGCTAATTTTTCTATTTTTAGTAGAGACAAGGTCTCACTCTTGCTCAGGCTGGTCTCAAACTCCTGAGCTCAAGCAATCCTTTGCCTCGGCCTCCCATGGTGCTAGGATTATAGGCGTGAGCCACTGCGCCCGGCCACTCACACAGATTTGACCAGAAGAAGAGGCCTTGGGGCCCTTTCTGGCCACTGCACAGCTGAGCCCCCGTTGGTTCATGCCTTAAGATTGGGCCTGTCGTGTGCAGGCACGCCACACACACACACACACACACGCACTCGCGGCAAGAGGAAGCCGCCTGCTTCCTCTCCCCCTTGCTCATGCTCCTTGGGTTTCTTCTTAAAAAGACAAGTGGAAGGCCAGGTGCGGTGGCTCATGCCTATAGTCCTAGCACTCTGGTAGGCCAAGGTGGGCGGATCGTTTGAGCTCAGGAGTTCTAGACCAGCCTGAGCCAGAGCGAGACCCCATCTCTACTAAAAATAGAAAGAAATTAATTGTCCAACTAAAAATATATAGAAAAAATTAGCCAGGCATGGTGGCACATGCCTGTAGTCCCAGCTACTCGGGAGGCTGAGGCAGGAGGATCGCTTGAGCCCAGGAGTTTGAGGTTGCTGTGAGCTAGGCTGATACCACGGCACTCTACCCCGGGGAAAAGAGACTCCGTCTCAAAAAAAAAAAAAAAGACATGGGGAAGGAAGGGGAGATGTCGGCAGGATCCAGGCGACCCACAGCCCACACCCGCCTTCCCAGAGAGGGAACCCTCATGTCTCCCCAGAGGCTCCCTTTGCCACAGGGACAAAATCATCTTCCCTGAATCCTGAGGGAGAGACTTGGATTCTGTCTCGGGTGCTGGCTTTGATCCCTAGGTCTGTAACGGCTTTGACTTTGCAGGGAATTGGAATTACTCATCAGCACGTGGAGTCAGTGTGGTCAGAGTGACCAGCAGGCCCTTCTGGCTCATAGCCCCATGGGGATGTGATACCCCCTTCTCCCCTGGCCTGTGCACAGCATTTCTCAACTATGGATTAAAAGGGCCAGCATTTGAGGGGTATGACTCCCGAGGTGGGCAAACACGTGTGCTCCACAGCCCTCTCTGAAGTCCGGCAGTGCCTGGGCCCCCTCTCCTCCTGAGTCCTCCTCCTCCTAGCCCCCTCCTCTTTTGGGTCCCTGCTGCATGCTCACCTGGGCCTTCTCACGTGTGTCTATTCCCTTCTTTGCCATCCTTAGCGGCAGCAAGGGATCAGAGTCGTTAGTACTTTCCCCCGTGAGAGTAACTGTCAGGCAGCTGTGGGTAGTGCTGCCCAACAACCCTGTTGTTAGATTAGAAGAGTCAGTTTGCTGAAAATGCTTAGGAGATGACAGGCACGTTATGCCGGAGTGCTGGGGCTGGGTAAGGGTCTTGTCTGCTCTCAAGTCCTCTTCGATTTCATCACTTCGCTCCCCCAGCCAGCCCCCTCCCACCTGGAACCCACCTCCAGGCTACTCTCATTTCCCTCTGCCAGGGTTTCTGCCTCTCCTTGACGGTCTGGCTCAATGCAGGGAGCGTCACTAGAACTGAGCGCCAGGGCCATGGGGAAGGCGGCAGAGAGGGCAGACTCCTGGGCGCTGGCTCGTGGGGTCACTTGACGTTCTGTCCCGGCAGAGTTGGCTCTGCCTTTGTGGGCCCACGCCTAGTGCAGCTCATGGGTCACAAAACCTCCTTGCCTGGCCCAAGTATCTCGTCCTTCTTGGGAGAGACTTAAAGTGGAGCCTCCGCGGTAGGGCCAGCACCCAGCTGCCAGACAAACCCTGCATGCCGTGTGATCCCCCACTGGCTGCCACGAACCCCCGGATCAGTGCTTTGATTTTCCAGCTTCCCAGAGAAGACAGGAAACCTTCCCTGCTCGAGCTTTCACGTTGGGTCTCGCCCTGGCCTCTGTCGGCGCGGGCTCTGCCCGAGACCAGATGTTCTGACCGAAGAGCTGGCACCGCTTTTTTCCTGAGATGATTACTCCCATCTGCGCCAGACATCTTGCCCCGTGCTCTGCAATCCTTGGCTCTTGGCTTGGAGCAGATAATACCTTCAAACATGCGGTTGCAATTTATTGGCCTTATAAGTTAATTTTAGTGGGTGTGCAATTGATTGAAATCAAAGCTTAACGAAGGCCAGAGTCTGGGGGGTGGAGGCGCAGGGTGGGGAGGCGTTTTGTGTTCTCCCTTGCTTCGGGTCTGAGATAATCTTCAAAAGCTTTAATTAGCTTTTCCAATCAACCCTCCTTGTCTGGAACAAGTTTACAGAGTGAAATGAGGCTGGCGTCCCTGTGGCAGTCCCAGGGCCCGCGGGACTCTGCAGGAGCGGCCGGCGTTGGAAGACGGGCCTTACCTGGGCTCCCCACGCCGCTCCCCGTCTCCCATCCCCGGGCCACTTTAGAACTGTGGTGGTTCCCGCTCCTTTCTTCCATCCTCCATCCCTCTGGTCAGAAGACGTTTCAGGAACCCTGGCCCAGAAAGGGCAGGGCGTCCGTGTTTGTGTGTGAGAAACTGTCACCAGGTTTCCTGTGTCCTTGAGACTGCAAATTCCAGCCGCCCCTTTACTGGGGGCATTGCCGTGGCAGGGGATTTTCTGAGGAGATGGTGCAGAAGTGCATGGGGGCAGGTAATTGAGCTGCAGCGGTGCTGGGGGCCCTCCCAGCAGGAGCTCTGGCCCCCACGGTGGCATCTGAGGCCCGGCCCCAGAGCAGGGAGGACCCTGGCTTTAGGAAGGGTTTGGACTTGTTCCCCCATTCCGCCATGCTCACCGACCGACTGTCGCTGGGCGCGTGAGCTGGCTGCTCCAAGCCTCTGTTTCTTGCCCGTCCTGTGGGACCGAGGGGCACTCAGTGAGTGAGGTGCTGTCCACAGGCCCCCAAGGCACTGACTCCTCCTGTCCGCTGAGTGGCCCTCAAGCGGCTGGGGCGACAGGGTCATGTTACTGGTGCAGCAGTTACACTGTCCCGTGTTCTGTCCGTTTGTGACTGTGGATATCAGCTGTTTGGTGACAGACTTGGTAAGGAAGCAGACTGCGTGATGCCGCCACTGGTGAGGAGGCTGTGGATTCTGGATGTGGCTCTGCCACCACCCGCAGCGAGACCTGGAGGACAAGTCTCTGTCTTGAATGTGGAGTTGATCGCTCCTGCTTGGGGCACCTCAGCAGGGTGCAGCGAGGCGGACGAAGATGCTGGTCATTCCTGTCTGTGGTGCCTGGAGAGTCCTCGGGATCATGCACCGCGTGCTTGACGGGAGCTGCTGGGGCTGTTGCCACGCTCTAGGGTCGGGGCGAACGAGTTGGACGCAGCCCCTCCCTCACAGGGCTGCCGTTTTAACAGGGCTGAGGAAGCGCGCACAGGAACAAGTGAACGCACAATTTGGCAAATGCCGTGCAGGGACAAAAGCCAAGTGCTGAGGTGGGGAAGAGCAGACGCCTGCTGAGGAAGGGACCGTGGGTGGGTTCCAGCGGGTTCGCCCTTCTGCAGGGGAGGTTAGCAGAGCGTCCCTGAGACCGCTGCCCTTCACAGGGCTACTCGCGGGCTCGGCCCGTGGCTGGCATCGTTCCCTGATGAGAGTGGCTCAGGGCGCACACACTGTGTGCAGGCAGCATGGCTTGTGCCGACTTCTGGGGGTCTGAACTTTACTGTGTGCCGGGTAGAGGCTGCTAACCAATAAAACCCTGGGCACCGAGTCGCTAATGGGGTTCCCCAGAAGACAGCACTTCACGTCTGTTGTCATAGCTCGTCACTGGGGGAGTTAAGCACGTCTTGTGTGACTCCTTGAGTGGGGCATTGAGAGATTGTGCCTGGTTTCTCAGGACTTTAGCCCATGTGCCTTTCCCTGGGCTGACTTTGCTGTGTGTCCTTGACTGTAACAAATGTCATCTGTGAGCACAGCTCTGCTGAGTCCCATGAGTCCTAGCGAATCACCAATCCTCAGGTGGGCTGGGGGAGCCCAGGCACAGCCATGGGACCTGAAGGGGAGGACCGTGCTCTGAGCAGCAGGAGTCACGGGCCAGGTCCGGAGGTGGTCCCAGGGTGGCTGTGGTCAGTGAGTGAAGGCCAGAGCAGGACATGGCAGTGAGGAGAGGTGCACACCTCTGGGTGGCACTCTGGGCACATGGGACAAGCCTAAGGAGTCCCAGGGCTATGGCGGCTATGACACGCGTCCTAAGAGATCTTCTGGGGGCCAGGTTGGAGAGGCCAGGAGTGGAAATACCCCGATGAGTCAGCTGGCGTCGGAGGGCCCCTTCCCTTGGCCTGGCTGGGTGAGATATACGATTGAGGCTCCACAGTGCCTTCCACCGCCAGAAACGGACAGGCCTGGGCCATGGGTGGGAGCAGGGGTGTAGAGGAAAGTTCTGGAGCAGGAGGAACCGTTTGGTTGGGCACATCCACCTGCACTGCCTGCCCCTTCAGATAGGTCTGTGTTCTTTTCCTTGCCCAGAGGTAGGGCCTGTTCCCAGACGAAGGTCTCCAGGAGGATCGCGTGATGGGCACCACCTACTGCACGTCTTACGCTCCAGGAGCAGCGGGGTAAAGACAGGGACATCGGCTCTGGCTTTCAGCTCGTCAGCAGCGTAATTAGCATTCGTGTTTTAGTGTGTATTTGTATCTTCAGCCGCGTGTGCAGAGGGTCTCTGGGAACCTGCCTGTATGCTGTTGGACTCGGGCTTGCCACAGCCTCGGGCTCACATGAAAGTGCTGGAAGCAGTTCCTGGGGAAACCCAAGCTCACCTCAGTTGTGTTGTTGTCATTGGGTAGGGAGAGAGGTCTCGGGGAGCCCTCTTGGCTTGCAGGGAGCAGAGCTGAGCCTGCTCCCTGCCCATGCAGGGTGAGTTTCAGCTTTTTCATGACCACTCCTCCTAAGTGGGTGTGTGTGCTACGGTTCTAGAGCCCCTGAAGAGTGGGCCTAGACAGGCTTGCCCCCACCCTGGGGCTAAGTGACCGGAGCTTTCACTGCAGGTACCCTTCATCTGGCATCCAAAAACTACAGGCCTTGGTACGTGCTGTCTGATTTTCATCCACTAAAAGAAAGTTAAATGGAAAACAAGAGTGTGCAGAAAACAAGTTCACTCATAAACATCCCCTGAGTCAGCATCAGTGACTCTGATGCCTCTGGAATTCTTGGGTTTCTGTAACCATATGGCACACAGTCACACTTGGGTGGCTGGGGTGAAACCCCCGCTGGAAGCAGGGACCAGCCCCCTCCTGTGGTCAGGCTCCTTGTCCTGCCAGAGGCCCTGCATCCCTCCCTCCCCCCCAGCTGAACTGTGGCCCAGGCTTCCACAGTGGAGAGCTGCTCTGTATGAGTATCAGGGACAGGCGGTCTTGCAGAGGCTCAGCCTGCAGCCCCGGCCTGCTGAGGCAGAGGACTCTCCTTTCTGGAACTCCCAATGCAGAGTGCTGAGTGGTGTCCCGATTGTGGGCCATCCAGGGGGCTCCTTTCCTTCCCTGACCTCTCTCTACTGTGAGGCAGCATGTGCTCCAGAAGGTACCTCCCACAACAGCTGGGGTGTTTCAGGATGGCCAGGCAGCCTGGCTTGGGGACAGAACACTGGCTCTGGGGCCAACCAGACCTTCCATCCACTCCCAGCTCCCCACTTCTCAGCCCTCTGACTTGGCCACATTCCTTATCTCTCTGGGTTACCGTTTTCTTAACTGTGAAATAATATATGCAATGCCCCAACACAGAATGGTTTCTTAAACAATAGCAGCTTTAATAAGAGTGATGGCTTTGAAGCCCTAGAATGTCTTGACTGTTGGCGTTCTCATAAAGTGGCCACGTGGGGCTAGCAGTAGTGTCACCAGTAGTCTAGCATACAAAAGACGGTTGTGGTGGTGCTGAGTGTGGACGGTTCAGTCAGATCCCAGAGCCAGATTGGCGGCCACGCCAGCAGCACCATTGTTTCCAGAGAGCCTTCATTATTTCTCTTTAAGTAAAAAAATAAAAACCTCGTAAAGAGAGGCTATAAAGTGCGGCAGCCGCAGTCCAGATGTGCACTTCTAAGTGCAACTGGCATTAAAGTCGCACATGCCTAAGCCGATTGGTATGTTTGCTCAGGGGATTGTTGCACCTGTGTGTACTGGAAGGAATTTCCGCCGAATACCTGTCCTGTGTCCACAGGCAGACTCTGGGCCACGTTCCTTAAACTGTGGTGAAAACAGCTGGTCTCTACACACAAACAAGGGCGGTTGGGTTTCAGCATCCGATCTGGACGTGGCCCGCCCAAAGCCAAGTGCTGATCTTTCTTTCTCCATTTTGTGCGGAGCCGAGTCCTGCCCCCGGGCATGTGGGTAGGGGCTCTCGCAGCAAGCAGCACCTCGTGTTTCTGAGTGATGCTTCCTGGCGGTTCAGGGCCCGGCTAGGTCATCTTCTCTCCTGAGCCCGGAGAGAAAGAACCTGATGAAAAGCAGCAGCCACTGGGTTGTCGAGTCCTTACTCTGCCAGGCAAGGGCTTCTGATCTGTTGTTTTGTGGGCTTCCTTGTGCCTGCTTTTTTTTTTTTTTAAAGCCATTCATATTTAGAAGTGGGGGGTTGAATACCAACTTTAGTAACACTAATGGTAATAGGTTCTGATAACCCACTACCATCGGATCAGCCCCTTGTGCCTGCATGAACTTGTTTTCCAGAGGCACCCCTGGATGGAGGCTGGGACACCTAGCGTGAGGAAGGGAACCCACATTTCCCAGCCTCCCGTGTGCTGTCTGCAACTGTCTGGACTTTGCACGGCTGTGCCTGTTGGGCTGCACTGATGCCCTTCTCTGGACAGGGGGCACACTCAGCTTCTCGAACGTGGCCACGTTGGAGCCAATGGACAAAAAAGGAATGTTGGTCTGTACTGCAAGGAAGGGGGCCGGGTTTTTCCGAGCAAATTGGAGAGTTTTCTTTTTTTCCCCTGGGGTGGAATTGAATTGTTCCCACCTGTGAGTACTGGGTGCCCTTTTTATGTTGTAAGGATGTTAAGGACTATCAGAAAAACAAACTACTGCTGATAGCTGCGGATTTTCGTTTCCTTTTTAGGCTGGGAGAAAACAAGAAGGTATTGTCTTTGGGCCAGAACCTCAGCACTGGTGGAATGGCTCTGCTTGTGTGTTTTGTTCTCTCTCTTTGCCATAAAATCCGTCGTTTCTGTTGGAACTAACACCCGAGTGACCAAGCACCAGTTACAGCGAAGCGTCCGTCACGACCATTTAGTTCTGAGAGTCTCGCTGTTACTACTTGGTGCTATCTCAGAAGCAGAACAGACCATATCCATGACGGAAGAACATAGGATAGAAAAAGAAGAATCTTGTGAATTTCACAACTTGGGACATTTTGAAAGCCAGTGTTCCTAGCTTATTGGCACCAGATAATAGAGGGATTCTACTGGTTTCAGTTGTACCAACATTTTAAAATTTTAGTCTGAACTCTTTAGCCATTAATAGCATTTCAGCCAACCCCACCTCATATGTCCCCTCTGTCCCTCCCTCATAAGCCCTAGCAGGGCCCTCAGCTCCAGGAGAGGCTGTGGGTATTCTCAGCTTGCCACTGTCCCCCAGCGTGAAAGAAGCGTCCAGACCATAGCCCCCCTTCTTAGTCCACTGTTTCTGCGCAGGAGCCTTCACCCTGGCTGCCAGTACCCTTTCTAGAAAGCCTTGGAATTCTCTAGCACAGAGAGCCAGTCCACACAGTCTGGAACTCGGTTATGTACTCATTTGCGTTGCCTCGTGCTTTCACATATATATTCTCGTGCACGGAGACCTCCAGGGAAGGGTGGCTTGGATAGGATGCAGATGACAGCACATTCAGAATCCTGAAAGATAAGTTGAAATGTTAAAGCCGTGTCTATGACAATCATACGTAACAAATTTGAGTGGAGAGTGATACTCTCCAGCCCCGTATACCAAGTTCCCAAGCGTAGGATGTGAGAGACGATTTCATGGCAGCACAGAAGAAGAAACATCCATCGAGTGAGGCGTGATCGCCAGGAAAGCTAATTTCGTCTTGGGTCCTTCTGGAAGAAGTGGCTTCTATGCCAAGAGATGTGCTAGTCTGCATGCACTGATTAACACTCAGGGCATTGTTTTCTGTTCTCACATCCTTAAGAACACCAGCTACTTGGAGTGTGTGCAGGAGGATAGATCAGGTATAGGCACTTAAGGGAAGAAAGTAAGAATGAGAGGCTGAAAAAGAATAATCTTGGGGTGCTGTTTAAACAGTGTTAGCTGTTTAAAAGGACTAGATGAGGAAAGGGCATTAAGTTCTTGTTTTTTGTGGTTCCAGAAGGCAATAGGTAGAAGTTTTCACTCAAGTCCAGAGAGGACAATTTGAATTGTTTAAAACAGAAAAGTTTGCCTTGGGAATGTGGTGAGTTCGCTGCAGCTGGAGGTGTGTGAGCAGAGCTTTGACAGAGACGTCAGATGCTAGGAACCTGCCCCGTAGTGCTCAGTCGGCCCTGGCGCAGCCACCAAATCCTGCAGTGTCAGAGCTGGGAGAGCTCCTCTGGTCTGGCCTCCAACCCAGCCCTTTGATATTACAAACGAGAGAACAGTCTTTGGTACCATGTTGGTGCCAAATAAATACTCGTGGCCTTCCCCTGGGCTTTGCTTAATAAAACCCACTACAGGGGAAAAAACCCATCCCAGCATTTGCGGGGCTTGCCCGGGGCCAGCAGTCCAAGTCTGCTCTAGCCTTCTGGGCCTGAGCCCAGCCCTGTGAAGGGGCCCACCCGGAAATGGCCGAGAGGCTGAGTGAACCCAAGAACCACAGAGAGTGTTTCCTGGCCAGTGCTGGGAAGCCCTGCTCCCAGCAGGTCTGTCCTGGCCTTGGTTCTTTTGTGGCAGGTTGTGGCATGTGACTCATTACCTGTTGAGAGCCTTTGTATTCGAACCACGAATCCTGCCACACTCCCAGGAGGCGACTTGAAAGGAAGGAGCAAAGGCCAAGCTCAGAGTCCCTCCCAGCTCCGTCCTCCCTGCTGCTCGCAGCCCGGCGCTGGCCAGACCTGGGAATTGGCAACTCATAGCTGCAGCTCAGATTCCCGGAACAAGTTTCCATCCTGGGTCTCCATGCACACCTCGGCCTGAAACACCCCATAAAGCTTTTGGAGCTGAAATATTTTCTTTTCTTCTTGCTTTTGTGAAGTAGGTCATTTTGAGTGTGAAGTATTATGTTTTCTCTTTTTTCTCCTTCCCCCCAGAAGTCCTGTGGTTGAAGAGTTATGGACATAGAATCTATGTACGTGACTATGACATTATTCAATTGGAAGAATGATTTTTCAGGGAGAAACGACCCAGAACTCTGAGAAGAAAAGAATTACTGACACATTAGGCTTTTAGCTAGTCCAAGTTTAGGGATCCAGCCAACAACGTAGAATAAACTCAGCCAGATGTTTAACTGTCATTGGCTGTGCTGGTGGACGGCCAGGCATTGCCGCCTGAGGTCCTGCTCAGCAGTGCCCCCTGGTTTTCCTGATCATTTGGAGGGTGCGAAACCTGTATCATGCCTGTTGTGATCAATACACTGTTTTTCAAATGGCAGAACTTGGAATTCCAGCCCCAGGTGGTTCCATCTCCTTAGTCCCTGTTTTCTGAACTCTCTGGTGTTCATTTGTGTTAAAAAAAATGTTAATCTTGGCTGGTCGGAAGGCAGCGATGAGTTGTTCCACTTGATTGTTCATCGTTCAGTTACAGATTAAAGTCCTGTACTCTTTCCCCCTTCTCACTACTGCACTTGACTGGTCTTAAAAAAAACCACACACACATCAGTCTTTCTGGGCATCTTGAAAGCCACCAAGACTGTTATTGGAAGCGATCGCACTCAGTGGAAGGAGGTAGCTCCTGGGGGACACCAGCCAGCAAAGAGGTGATTCCAGTGTTTCACATCCCCCCCCCCCCCCCCCCCCCCGCCCCGTCATTCCAGGGTTGTTCTGTCGTTTTGCCCACTCTTGATCTTCCTGGAGCTTCCGAGGTACCCAGCCACTCCCCCAACACACACACTTCACATTTCCACACTTGTCCAAGGTGACTTCTCCACGGTCTTCCCGAGATTGTCCCTGCGTTGTCCTGCTAACGGGAGCCCTGATTTTTGAGCGTGTTGTTCACCCCCTTGACTGTCTGGACTTCAGCCCCCGCTGCCTGACTTTCCATTTAGGTAGGAGGCCTGAGAAAAGCCCACGCTCTTCTCTTTGGGCATGTGCATTTACAAGAAGGTTCTCCGTGCTGCCCACTGGCCCAGAGACTTGCACAGGAACTCTCTGGGCTTTCCCTCTTGAGCCCGGGTCGCTGAGCTGCGTTGGCCGTCCCGCGAGATGACCTGGAGAGCTGGGGTTTTGCAGTACTAGTGGGGGCAGGAGCCAGGCCGGGCAGGGCGGCTCCTCTGTGCCCTGCTTTCGGCGCTGGCCCACGGCCCGCGTTTGGTCGACCACTCACCTTGGCGTGCAAGGCCCGAGAGCGCGGCACTGGCCATGGCAGAGCCACCTTATTGAAATGGCATGTTAGCATTTAAACAATATTAATACTATTTGACTCATTAAGTATACAAAGGCTGGTTAAAGTGCTTCCATGTGTGTGCTGTTAGTTCTGGCGGGCGACTCCTCAGATAGCTTTATGTGGTTTCAGACAACATTTTAGCACATTCTTAAAATGCCCACAAAAGCCTTTATGTAAAAACTCATAAATGTGAACCACATAAAAATTATTTTTTTCCTTGTTTCATGTCATTATGATCAAAGGACAGTAGGTAAAAATAAATTTTCAAAAACTTGTTGAGGTCCCTCTTTAATTAATGCTTCACACGCAGCACAAAGCCATAAACCGTGTAGCAGGGTGACCGTCTGTGCGCCCCACAGTCACCTCCCACAGTCACCTCCTACCGATCGTGCACAGAGCCGTCCTGACGACATTTGCCAGAGAGGCCGGTCGGGGCTCCTGATCCTGCAAGGAGCCTTTCTAATCACTCCGTCCTCTGCTCCCTTTGTCTTGGGAGATCAGGTTGAGACTTGTGGCCGCTCAAGTCCCTGGAGATCCCTTTTGGTGATTGGAATGCAAGTCCATTCTTGAATTGTTGTGGTGTTTGGGCCATTCCCACAGCAGCCAGGTCTCAGCACGTCTGCCTCACCTCAACTGGGAACACCCCGATGCAGAGAAGGAGCAGATTCAAAGCGAGAAACCAACAGCATTGCCTTTAACATGTTGCCATCGTTCATTTATTAAAAGTCAAATCAACTGTAAATTAGGATACTACCCAATGGAATACTAGCCTGTTTGAAATGATGATGGAGATCATGTGGCTCCATGGAAAAGTGCTGATGATTCTGTGCCAAGTGGAAAAGCTGAACTCAACGTGGTACTATTGCTGTGCGTACGGTTATATGAAAACTGCGTCTGGACAAAGACAGGGAATTTAGAAACAGCAGATTTATGGGATAAGTTGATTTATGGCATTATGGGCTAATTTTTAAATTTCCCTTTTTTAATAATGTTCTTGCAATAAGTTTTTAAATTTTGGGTAAAATAAAAACCCACAAGGAGGTCACAATTGAGTTTGCATTTTACCTCCTTTGTCTCCGGCATATGAAACTTTAGACCTGGTCGATGTGGCCGGCCAGGGAGAAGCTGCCCAGAGTGGGAGCTGGGCCACAGGGTGGGACGCTGGCGTGGAAACAGCCGGTTCCACCTTATAAAACTTTAATGCCGTTCGTTGTTTTCCTTTTCTGGAAGAAACAGGATGCTAAGGGATGGGACTGAGGGGGATCAGCCTTAGGCCACCTGGTGCTTTTGAACTGGTCACTGGGTGGTGTTGACAAGGGCTGTCAGGACACCAGGATTCCTCCTGGTTACCTTCCAGGGCAGCCTGACCCTGCCGCTCCCCAGGCTTCTGCACACGGAAGAGCAGGCCTCGGACAAGAACAACATCCTTCCAGGATGGCCAAAGGAAAGCAGGAATTATCAGCCCATCCCTTCTGCCAACACAAAAAAAGCCACAGTTTTAAAGTTGGGGTTTTTTCCCCTTTTTCTGTGGGGCTGCTGTCCCTATAAGCTGACTGAAAGGGAAACCCGTGTGTTAGAACGAAGCCATCTGTCACCAACAGGAGGGGTAATTAGCAGGCCCGTTGTGGGTACTCCTCCCTCGGTGTTGACGTGCCTCCTGAGTTAACTTGCAGAGTGAGGAGCTCTCTGGAACCCAGGAGAACGAGCCAGAAGGGCTCACAGAGCCCATGGCGTGAGTCATCTGTGCACTGGAGAACCTCAGGTCCAGCCAGGTGACCAGTACACCTCCATGTGTCCCAGGAGCTTTCCAGAGAGGGCCAGTCTGTACCCAGCTCCTGTAGGTTGGCCCTGTGAAGGGAGGTGGTAGGTAGGGAGGTGTCTGTTCATCTCTCGTCCTTTCCCTCTCAGTACCGTGCTGTGCTGTACATGTCCAGAGCCACGCCCCTCCCCATTCTCCGCGGCGGACCAGCGTTTAGCTCAGTGTCTGGCACCTGGCGCTTCAGCCCACAGGTGTTCCCTGGGGCTCCTGCACTAGCCGGGCAGGCCTGCCCCTACCTGCCACTGGGGGACACCGCTGTGAGTTCAGTCTGACAGCTTAATCGCAGTGGGCGGTGTGAGCGGGACAGAGAAATGGGGCAGGATGTGGCCTTGTGGTGGGGGGCTGGCCCCCGCCTGCTTAAGGGGACCCTGGTGGGGAGGGGACGAGGGTAGCGGGACCACAGTGGTTTAGGGCAAGAAGACAGAACAGCCGGGCTCCCTGAGTCTTACTAGCGGCAGGAGATTCTCATTCCCTGTGAACTTTGCTTCCCCCAACAACTGTGTCTTAGACTCGGGTATATTTCACATACTAGCTTTTCTATTTTAAAAAACTTGCTAATTTGAAATAGTTTCAGACTTACAGTCAAATTTCAAAAAAAAAAAGTATAAAGAATTCTTACATATACTTCTCCCACATTCTCTAAATGTTAACATTTACTGTGTGTATTTTTCTATTATATAATAGCTTTATTGAGCCATAATCCATAGATACATGTTAATTTTTAGTACTTAATTTCAACAATGAAAACAGTAATCATTTGTTAGGTCAGTGCTTTCCTATATTACTTTGGTTTTATCTCTTGACAGTGTATTCATAAAGTAGACATCCCTACTGTGCTCACACGGCCAGTCCCCGGTAATCTTTAGTAAACAGTTGGCGCATGAATGAGTGCGTGAGCATAGCTCATGGGGGGTGCTGGAGCTGGCACTGGGTCTGCCCCACTCCCAAGCCTGTGCCCACCCTATGCACCACGCCTTCCTGGCTGTCCAGGTCTGAGGGCCTCGCACTTCTAGCACATCCCTGTTGCACCCTTGATTCAGGGATTAATTGAGGTCAGAAAGGCCCCACCATGGGTGGGGAACCTGCAGCTTCAAGGCCACATGTAGCCCTCCAGGTCCCCAAGTGCAGCCCCTTGACCAAATCTGAACTTTACAGAACAAATCCCTTCATTAAAAGGATTTGTTCTGTAAAATTTGGATTCAGTCAAAAGGCTGCGCTCAAAAGTCCAGAAGGCTACATGTGGCCCTAAGGCCACAGACTTCGTGATAGGGAATGTGCCAACCATGGAGATGAGGGCTCTCCGAGTTTCAGTTGGCTCCCAGCAGCATTGGAGGTACCACGTTGGCTGACTGCACTCCCCGGGTGGCCACTTAGCCTCAGTCGTAACAGCTTAGATTTGGGATCCCAGCCTGGCTCCCTGTCCTCCTTCAGCCTTTTCTGTCCTCCTCCATTTGGCCTTAATAAGAAATTTTTCCATATTGACTCAGATCTGAGTAGGAAGCTCTATCCCAAGCTCCGCCTTCATTTCCAGCGAGGGTCTTTTAGTAAGTTGCTCAGAAAGACCAGCAGGACCCCTGGTCTGCCCGGGCTCTGGAAGGATCAGGGCAGGGAGGAGTTTGTAGTTGTATTCCCTCACTTCCCCTGTAAAATAGCTACCCCACAGATAGAAATACCAGCCAGGAGCACTGGTCCCAGCACTTCGGGAGGCCAGGGTCAGGGATCACCTGAGGCCAGGAGTTTGAGACCAGCCTGGGCAACACAGTGAGACCTTATTCTACAAAAATAAAAAAGATTAGCTGGGCATGGTGGTATGTACCGGTAGTCCCAGTTCCTCAGGAGGCTGAGCAGGAAAATCACTTGAGCCCAGGAGTTCAAGGTTGCAGTGACCTATAGTGACCTATGGTCAGGCCACTGTACTCCTTTCTCTTAAAAAAAAAAAAGAGAGAGAAGAGAAAAAAAAGAAAGACAAAAGTGGATTGTCTACTTAAGTCACATTCTGTGCTACATCTTTTATTTGGGAGGAATAGAATGCTCAGCAAAGTTTAGTAAGCTTACTGAAGACTACAAAACTAGACTACAAAACTAGGCAGAGCTCAAACTCAGGTTCATCTTTATGACTCCTAAGCCCATGTCCTTTCTGTCAGCCCCAAAGGCTGCTGCACCCCCTCCCCCAACCACGGGGTAACTAGAGCACATCCAAGGATCAGCCTGGAACTGTTGCAGGGAGGAGGGCCTTTAATCCTAGACAGACATTGAGGTGAATCTTTGCCAAATGACAGCCTGAGACCTGGGTTACTGATCTGTAACTCACCATCTAATGGGCATGTGGGCCTGTTTCCTGCAGGTATTTTGAAGGCGGCGTCTCATCAGTCTACCTCTGGGATCTGGATCATGGCTTTGCTGGAGTGATCCTCATAAAGAAGGCTGGAGACGGATCCAAGAAGATCAAGGGCTGCTGGGATTCCATCCACGTGGTGGAAGTGCAGGTACAGCCCCCTCAGCAGCTGGTGGCTGGGGCCCCTACATAAAGATGGCTCACCGCACAGTGCAGCCCCACTCTGTAGCAGACGCATGGGAGAGTACCGTGATCTGTAAACACCTGCTAATTCCTGTAATGCCCTGAAGCCATCTGGACAAAGATGAGTCAGAACTGCAGTAGTCACTGATGATAAAGTTCCCAAAAGAACATACACATGATTACAGATGCTGTCTCTTTAGACACAAGTTGGGATTTTGTAAGAAAGGTAATTCGTGGTAATGATGTAGGCAGGGGGCATGTTGGGGAAGGTCAGCGGTGACCTGCAGATGAGCGAGCAGTTGCCCCACTTAGGCTGAACATGTTTGGCCAGCTGGAAATCCACCATCAGAGTAGGACTTCACGTGTTCAAATAACAGCTGTCTGGGCTGTGCGAGGTTGCCCACGCCCGACTCTGAATTCAGGGGGCCGTTTCAGGCTCTCCCCAGCTCAGCTTGTGCCCAAGGTTCTGATCTCTGTCTTGTCCCCCAGGAGAAATCCAGTGGTCGCACCGCCCATTACAAGCTGACCTCCACGGTGATGCTGTGGCTGCAGACCAACAAATCCGGCTCCGGCACCATGAACCTCGGGGGCAGCCTTACCAGACAGGTAGAGTCACCGTTCGTAGCGAGCGGCCAGTGCCCACAGGTGCCAGCCTCAGCGCTGCCCTTCTCCAAATGACCGAGCAGTGGTTAGGGTCAGCGTGTCTGCTCAGCTCCACGTCTTCAAATAAAAGCCGTCTGGGCTGTGCAAGGTTGCCCAGAACTTGCTCCACTGGCCTCTTGCCAAGTGAGCACAGGGACTGGCCACGGCTACTGCTTTTCACTCCCCAGGGCTCCCCATGTCTCTGTACTGCATGCTCCTGTCATGCTGTGAGGAGCGGTGCCTGGCTCCATTGGCCACTCATGCACGGTGCCATCAGTCAGGCCAGCACTCGAGGGCACGCTCTCCCGAGCTCAGGGATCTGCACCTTGCTGTTCTCAGCTTGGTGTGAGGACCAGCATTAACATCACCAAAGAGCTTGTTGGAGCAGAAATCTTGGGCCCCACCCACCCTGACCTATGGAATCCGGGTGTCCATTTTAAATTAACATAAGTCTCCGGGTAATGTACATGCATGTTAAAATTTGAGAAGTGCTACAGTGCACCTTTCTCTCTCCCGTCTTTTGCTTGGGTACTACTAGCAACCTGTCTCCAAGATGTCCCCCAGGCTGCTTTTAAAGCGAACTTGGAGCTTGGACTGGAAGGCACTGCCTGGCCCTGGAGCAGACTTGCCTTAACTTCTGCTTAGATCCAGGCAGGTTTAAGACCCTTGTTTAAGGGTCCATGTTTAAGACCCTGGACATGTTCAATACCATGTACACCCCCATTCCAAGAGAAGGCCCTAACCTCGTGCCAGGGCAGGGCAGTGGATGCTTTGTGTGCAGGGAAAGAGAGCGCACAGGCCAAACACAGGTGGGACCGCGCCACACCACCAGAGAAGTCAGTACTGGCAGGATTGGTGCAGCTTGGGGTGTCCTCAGGAGGTGGCCGCCTTCTGTGCCATGTCCTTCCTGTCTCTCGTTCTAGAGTGCCTAACCTTTGAGTATGTGGATTCCTTTTAACATCAAAAAAATTTTTTCAATAAGATAATTATAGTCTTAATAGTTGTTGATAGAAAAAATATCTATGGCAGTTAGGGTTAATTTACTGCATCTTTTACGTGATTTTGTATTCTGCAGCAGCATCAACATGCATTTGGAAAACGGCTGCAAAGCGCATGTCAGCCGCCATGCCGGGGGTGTGTATCAGAGCCCGAGACCCTCCACCTGTGAAGCCTCCATTGCCTCTTGGTGTCAAAGGGCTTGAGGCCAGAAGGGATCTTTGGATCCCCTTGACTGTGAGGCAGGACGGTCCCCATCCTGTCCCAGAATTAAGCATTGCCCAGGGCAGGGCCCAGCCTTTCACATGGAGGTGGGCTCTTATTTTCTGGAACCCCCGGCAGAGGAGAGGGCAGGCGAACCCCTAGGTGACTACCCCACACAGCCTGCCTCCCCCACCCTGCCACCTGGGTAGTGGCTAGAAAATCCTAAATCTGGATCCAGAGACTGCTTCCTGCATCACTTACCGCTCGAAGCTGTTAATAATTCCAGCCAGTGTACAGTGACCTGGACAAATATTTAATCCTCCGTCTTCCTAATAGTTTAAATCAGAGCTGTCAGCCATGGCCAGAGTCTGGTTCCGGCTTGCCGTGAGCTGTGCCTGCTGCCAAGCCAAACTCAGCCTGATGAGTGGCTGTCCCCAGCACACCTTGGCGGGGCCGTGGGCCTTGTTTGCATTGCCTTTTGCTCTTGGGGCTTTAATAGGAAATTCACGCTCTGTCATCATTCTAACGGCCGATCACATAATTCACTCGGGGAGCGTTGAAGCTGGGGCTGGTTTCCAGTGTAAGTAACTATACGGGGTGGGGGGGCGGGGGAGCAGCGAGAGAAACAAATCTAAGTTAATGATGCGCAGCTTCTGAGCAACAGGGGAAATAAGGGTTGCAGGGTTTGGCTGTGTGTCCCAGTGAGCCTGGAAAAACGTCTGTGGTTGCCTTGGACGGGAGACAAAGGGTTCCAGGAAAGTTGAGCAAACCAGTGGCAGAGTGAGCGTGCAGGCTGACCCCTCTGAGTAGATTGTAAACAAGGCTGAGTTATTCCCATTTGACAGATGAGGAAACTGAGGTTCCAATTGTGAAATAATTTGCCCATATGGCTTCAACAGTAAGAAGTAGGACCGAAATTTTGAACCCCGAATTGTCTGATGAGAAAAAAACATGCTACTTTCTACCACACCGTACTGTTTTGGTCTTAATTGGTCCCCTGTGCCTGACATTCGGTGACTGCTAAATAGTCAGGAAATGCATTGAGAAGTCAGCTCAGTTTAGACAGGACATAGCCCGGTGGGTGCCTGGTGACATCTGTTGTTGGCTCCTCCTCCTCCGGCGGCCGGCTCAAGAGCAGCTGCAGTGGCCCAGTGGCCTCTGAAGCAGGCAGGGCCGGTGCTGCAGTCCCACGCCGCCTGGCCTCCCTGGGGGTGTGCTGAGTGGCACCACCCTTTGGGCCCCTCCTGCGGGTGAGCGTTTGGCTTCCAGGGTGACCTCCTGCGGGAAGTGGGTTGGCCACAGGGGATGCCTTTGCTCCTGGAGGCACAGGAGGGTGGGGAGAGTTTTAAGATTTGTAGGGATCCGAATAATCTGATTGGATCTGTTTTTTTAGAAGGTGGCTCTGCCAGCTGGCTTGGGGGACAGGCGGGCAGGAGGAGGCTGTTAGAGTCGTCCAGGAGAGAGGTGACAGGGGCCCAGACGGGGTAGCCCTGAGAGGGTTAGACATGCCTGTGGCAAGGAGGTCACTGAAGAAGCTGGTGTCTGCTCAGGGCAGGTGGCGAGAGCCAAGAGGAAGAAGGGCAGAGGCAGGAGGAGTAGAGGAGGAACGACAGGCTAGAGGCCTAAGTGGAGAGGTCAGAGTGGAAAGGTCAGGGCTGACTGGGACATGAGATGGGAGACGAACGAGGGGCCCCTTCTCTTGCGTGTGTCCATTACACTGGCAGTGACTCAAGCTTAGGTTTTTCCTCTGGAAACCTGGCTTCGTGGCGATCACACACACTCGCCATGTGTGTCAGGAAGGAAGGCCATTTTGCTTTTGGAGCTGGCTCCCCAGACCCACAGTGCCAGGCTCTGACCCGGAGAGCCGTCCAGCCAGCAGTCAGCGCTCCTAGGCAAGGCCAGGCGGGTCTCCCGGTTCCCCTGGTGGCTGGTGACCCACCCTGCCTCGGCAGCAGCCCTGCCCGGGTGCCCTTCCCCGTGGCTGGCTCAGGCACACCCTCCCCTTCCTGTTCCCACGCTCCATGTGGAGAAGGGCCGATGGCTTCAGCTTGCTGGTGGCACTCCTACGGGTCCCTTCCCACGGGCGTGCCAGGCTTTGTGCACGCCCCTCCTTGCTCCACTGACAGGAGACCAGTGAAGGCCCTGGTTGGCACATGCAGCAGGTCAGGACGCCCGGTGTGGACACGCCACGTGGGCTCCGGCTGCCGTACACCAGGCCACGCTCGCCCGAGCCTTGCCCCACCTCCTTCACGTTGGCCTTTTGTTCCTCCTGTTACCCCCCCAAAAGATGTCACTCGGGGACGTGAGCTGGGAAAGGAGGTCGGGAGGTGAGGTGTTCCGGCAAGTCCTGCAGCTGTGGGGCTGTCGGGGAGGTGAGCCATGGCCCTCATGGGAGCCCATCGCGGTGGGTCGCTCCTTCCTGCCAGGGCTGGGGGACACACACAGGGAAGACAGACAGAAGGTGCCTTTTGTCGGACCGCCACGTGGGCCCCAGGGGGAGGAGGGTGGTGGAGCAAGGGAAAGAGGTTGCGAGCCAAGTACCAGCGTGTTGAAAAGGAAGTTGTGCTTCGAGGTCACTTCTGTGTGACAGCAGAGATGTGGGAAAGAGGCAGGACCGTAAATCTCTGGAAAGAGATCCAAGGTTTCCCGTCGGGGAAGAGCCCTGCAGATGCTCGTTTGATTTTGTTGGTTTTTTTTTCCAGATTCTAAATATTTAGAAGCGAAGGTGAAATGCTCTGTTGAGTGAGGGGATCAGGCAAATCGTTTGCAAGCTGAGCCCTCTCCCCACTCAGCAGCGGGCACCCCGAGACATCTCCAGGCGGTAAAACTGCAGCGGAGGCGCTCGCCCAGGTCTCACGGCAGGAAGCTGCCCTTGGACTTGTGTGTGGCAGTTAGGCCCAGCGGGGTGTTTTATCTGGGGGCAGAAGCCCCCGCCCTTCCTTCCAGCCGCAGGGAATGGGGTGGGCCAGGCCATACCCAGGAGGTCCCGGAGTTTGCTTTGCAGGCTTCGCTGCAGCCACGAGCACTCCTGGTGTGCCATGAGGCTGCCGGGCCCCAGGGCAGAGACCCCAAAGCAGTGTTGCTTTTAGGGACAGTTGGGTTTCTGTCAAATGCCCTGGGATGGGGCGTCCTGGTGCCGGGGTGAGAGTGGCTCTGCACCACGCGCCATCCCTCACTGTGAGGAGCAGGCGCAGGAGAGGAAGGGGCCCAGGATCCTCGGTGGGAGGTGGCTGGGGTGGGATGGAACCCGCTCGGGACTTCCAGGCCCTGTGTCGTGGTTGGTCCTCCACTTTCCTGGTAAAGACCAGAGGTGAAAAGGGAGCCAGCTTGAGAGGCTGCAGAGGGAAAACAGGTTTCAGAATCACGCACACGCTGGTTCAAACCCCAGCCCGGTCACTTTCCAGCCGTGTGACCGGACCGGCCACTTCACTTCTTTGAAACTCAGTGTTTTCGGCATAGAATTGATGGTGCTTATTTTGAAAGATCATTGTGGAGGAGAAATCAGAAACCATTTTGACATATGGTTTTATGCTCAATAAATAACAGCTGTTACTGCTCCTACCACATATCTTGTAAGCAGAGACCTGTAGAACTATGCAATTTTAGATTCAATTAAGATTTTCCTAAACTGGACAGAAAAAACCTTCCCAGGCATGCTGGCTGGCAGTGTGAAGCCCTGGCCCGCGACTCCCGGGATAGCTTGGTGACCAGGAGGACGCCAGAGACCCTAAGAGCCCTAGGGAGTAGAGCCTTGTTTGTTTTTGAAATGATTTCACTCTATCATCCTGGGTAGAGTGCCGTGGTGTCAGCCTAGCTCACTGCAACCGCAAACTCCTGGGCTCAAGCAATCCTCCTGCCTCAGCCTCCCGAGTAGCTGGGACTACAGGCATGTGCCACCATGCCCGGCTAATTTTTCTATTTTTGGTAGATGCGGGTCTCGCTTTTGCTCAGGCTGCTCTTGAACTCCTGGCCTCAAGCGATCCGCGAGCCTCAGCCTCCCAGAGTGCTAGGATTACAAGCATGAGGCACTGCGCCCAGCCCTGGAACTCCGTTTTGACAACATGAGCTGCCACTCCACCAGGCACGGTTCTAAGCATTTTCTGTACATTCTCTTATTCAGTATGAGGTCGAGGGAAGGAAGTGGAGGCGCAGACAAGCCCAGCCCTTTCCTCCCGGGCTCCTGGGGCCTGAGGACGAGGCAGCCGTAGAGCTCCTGAGCGGGGCTGTCCGCCTGCAGGCCCCACTCTGCTGCTGTGCCCGCCGGAAGACCCCGCGTGGCAGTGGGAGGTGTGGTACACCGCCACGAGGAGAATGGCCTGCTGGTTTCCAGACACTCGCCCGTGTCCTCCGCGGGGCACTCTCGGGCTGGGCTCCAGACTTGGTTGGAACCACCTTGTGGAACATCTGTGCCGCCACAGCATAGAAGAGTGTTTTCCTTCTGGCAGCCTCTTTTATAAGGATGTAATAATATATGCATTGCAAAAATGGTTCTATTTTTGGTGGGTCGGAATGCCAGCGAGCTGACCCTGACCGCGGGTGGAGAGGAGTCAGCGTGGGGAGGGGCGGGGGGCTGTGGGAACACGCCTGTGTGCTGGGCTCTCCGCCCCCTCCCCAGCCCCTACAGGGCCACTGACACGGGCTCGAATTCCCTGCCACGAGCAAGGGGCCCCTCTTGCAAGTCAGTCTGCTCCTGGGGAAGGGACTGCCCAACCGGGAACACGCAGCCTTCTCCCCCCGCCCCACCTCTTCTACTTTTGTGTGTCCTGTGGCTTCAGCCTTTCTGTTGGTTGGAAAGTGGCTCTTGATTCTGAAACCCAGAGATGGGAACCAAGAGGTTCAGCTGCTGATATGACATACACTGGTGGCCCAGAGCCCTTTGCCAACAGTCCTAGCCTCACTTTGGGCTCTTGGTGCTCATTTAAAATGGGGCCCCTCAGTGTACTCAAAGCCCTCATCTCTTCCCTGGGGTGGCTGGGAACCTGCCCGCCACGTGGAGCTGGGCTGGGAGAGAGACCGCAGTTTGCTAGAAGGACGTTATTCGGATCAGAACCCCCTGCGCCTCCCTGCCCAGCGGAGCTCTCTGTGCAGCCCTGAGCTGGGCACAGTTTCCATGTGGGGAGAGAACACACTGTCCCAGCGTGTTGACATCCCAACGTTCCTGTTAAAAATGAGTGTGTGGAGCACCCTCCCCCCAAGTGTGCTCCCCAACCTGCTCAACACACACACCAGCCAGTCGTCTCGGCAACAGAGTTTTGCTAAGGGAAGATTATGTTCCAACAAACACTCCATTTCTGCTAAGGGTGGAGTATTTATTAGACCTGAAGTGGAGGGAAACAGCTATCACTTTCAAGTTCATGAGCACTCTCACTCCTCCTGTTTTATGGGGACGCTTTGGAGTCTCTGTGGATCCAGACTCCCCAGGATCGCTGCCCAGAGTGTGCCAGGACAGTTGAGAGCCCATGTTGGGGGCAGAGAAGCTGGTCGTTCCAGCATTTTTCGGAGCCATAGACTCCAGACTGCTGCTCTCAACTGGGTCCCCTTCCTGTAACATCTTTGCCAAATGGCCACCCCCTTTCTCTCCAGACACCCAGTGCCCTGGAGCTCATTGCTGGACGAGCAGATGCCTGTTAGGGACAACTCTGTCACCTGTGATGTGCTCTTGCTCCTGGGTGCCACCCCTTCCTTTGGCAGCGACATAGATTGAGTCTGCTCCCTCTGTGGGACACAGGCCTTCAGAGCCCTGCCGGGTCTCTCGGGCGCCCCCACACACCCGGGCCTGAATACCGCCAGTTCCTTCCTGTTCCTTGGGGTCAGGGTGTTGAGTCCTTTTAAGTGGATGAACGCTAACTCATGGCTCTCTTAAAACCCGTTGCTCTAGTCAGGCAGGATGGCACGTACCCGTAGTCCCAGCAGCATGGGAAGCCAAGGCAGGAGGATCGCAAGAGTTCCAGTCTAGCCTGGGCAATACAGGGAAACCCTGTTTCTTTAAAAAGAAAGAAAGGAAGGAAAGGAAACACCAGTGCCCTAAACTGAGTCCAGCCCTACAGATTTTGGGGGACCATTGCCTTCCTAGGCAAGTAGTGGGACCTCGCAGCCGAGGTTTCTTGGTTGCATGATGGGTAAGGAACGCTGTCCCTGGTCTGGCACTAGTGATAGTTTTATTTATGCACCTGAAAGTTGCACCCAGGCTGTCGCAGCCACGTCATGTTCCTGTCAGGCTTGAAATCATCTAAAAACCACAAGTCTCCTCACAAGGACTGTTTGCAAGTCAGAAGTTTTCCGTGTTATACTCAGTGAGATTAATGTTCAAGCCTAAGTATCTGGTTTGCATTCTCCTAGGTAAATTGGCACACTGAAGTAGCTTTCTGACAGCGAAGCTGTCGGAATCTAACTGCCGTGTGACCGGGCAGATAGGTTACTTGCATCATTAAGCTTCTGTTTGCTTGGGTTTAAATAGGGTTCTTAGGAAAACGAAATGGAATGAGGTGGCTGCCACCTGGTGAACGCGCTCCTTTCTTGGTAGCCACTGTCATTCTGTAGCTAACCCAGGTGTCCAGGTTCCGCAGTAACCCTCTGACCCTCTTGACCCCTGGTGCTGCCAGTAGGATGCTGGCGACCCTCCCAGCTGTGCCTTCGTGTACATCCTGCACAAACAGGTTGACCCAGGGCAGGTGGGGGCTTTTACGAGGTGCCGCAGAGGCCCCCTGGGAACCTGCTGTCCAGCCACTCGTCTCAGCCACAGGGCGTTGGACGGGACCTGCCTGGAGGATGCGATCTTGCTGAAGTCCGGCCTGGCATCACCACCACAACAGGAAAGGAGGCATCCCTGTGGCTGGCTCCCCTCGGTCTCTGATGGTAGAATGTGCCAACAGTTGATTTTAACAATCCCATCAAAACCTGTTGGCTGGGCCGGGCACAGTGTGTCATTCCTGTGGTCCTAGTCCTGTGGGAGGCAGAGGCAGGAGGATCACTTGAGGCCAGGAGTTCGAGACCAGCCTGAGCAATATAGCGGGAATCTGTCTCTGCAAAAAAAAAATAGCCGGGCATGGTGGCATGCACCTATAGTCCCAGCTACACAGAAGGCTAGGCAGGAAGTTTGCTTGCATCCAGCAGTTTGAGGTTGCAGCGAGCTGTGATTATGCCACTGCACTCCAGCCTGGGCAACAGAGTGAGAGCCGGCCTTTAAAAAGTAAATTCTGCGTGTCCTTTTCAAACTAGTGTTTCACTGCTAGACTCCACTCTTCCTTCTTGGACAGAAGTCGGGAGTACTGCTGCAGCCCTTCAGAATCCTTGTACCCCTGAAGTGCGCTGCCACTTCTGGAGATTAACTGCATGGAATGACCTAGAAGCCTGGTCATTGAAAGTGACTTGGCCCTGTCCTTGGGCTTGCCTATTCATACCTTCAGCCTCTCTTAACCGGATCTTTTCTGCCTTTCCCAGCATGACAGTCACGCTCCCTGGTGAGGACGAGTAGAGATGTGCAAGGCAGCAGGGGCTTTGTCCTGGGAGCAGGCCAGCCCCGCCCTGAGCTTCTGCCCCTCTGCCCTCTTCTTCTGGTTCCAAAGACAGTAACCCACTTTTTCTTTGCTTTTTTTTTTTAAACTAGCTTGAATTCATTTTGATTCCTGATACTGTTGTTTTTATCCTCCTGATTACTTATTTCAGCTTCCACATTTTATTTCGACAGTAATATTGGTACCACAATAGTATCTCCATATTCTTATTTCCAGTGTAGTAATAATATTGAGCATGTATGTGCTTAGCACTCTGCCAGGCACCCTGTGAGTTAAGTTATGAAAGAGATAAATCTCTCTGTAAAAAATTTAAGGCATCGGAAAAAATTGAGGGGAAATCCACAGTTCATGAACAAGTGTTGGAGTGAGCAGTCGCCAGTGCCTTCGTCCCTCCCCTCCTCCCTTCCTTCCAGCACCCAGGGTAGAGATGATTGGGCCAGACTGGCTGTTCCTGGGCTTAGGAAGAAGAGACTGGTTGCTGCGTCCCTGGCCCCACCTCTCGTCTGTATTGAGGTGCTCTCGCTCCAACTCCCCCCTTGGAGTAGAAAGAGCAGGCTCTGGCGTGAGAATGGGTTTGACCCAGGTCTGCCATTGGTACCCGAATGACCTTGGGCAAGTCACTCCAGCCCTCTGGCCTCAGAGCCTCTGTCAAAGGGCGTCAGCCCCTCCCCCCGAGGGCTGCAGCGGATGGCCTCACAGAGCTGCCATTAGAAGTGTCCGGGCGCAGCAGCGTGGCTGTTGGGGGACTCACCTGTAGTGCTGGCGCAGCCGGCCGGAGCCTGCCCTTAGTGGCGAGCAGACACTGCGCGCATCTTCTCCGCTCGGCCCTGGATACGCCAGGGCTGGGCAAGCACGGTCACCCTCACCCTCCGTGCTTTGGGGAGGGCAGCAGCAAAAACTCTTTCCCCTGGCAGTGGGGCTCCGGGTGTCTGCTGGCAGGGCTGTTTACAACCCGAAACTAAGTCATTTTGTGCTCCAGCTCCCCGACTGGAAAAGTGGCCTTGCAACACCTGCAGCTGGCTCCACAGAGCTGCCAGCGGGGACAATAGGCTCTTTGCAAGCCCTGGAGGTGGGGTGGCTGCTGCCAGAGCTGCTGTTCTCAGGGAGCCCAGGCCGCCTCTGACTTGGAGGAATGTTTTTGTCTTTTGCAGATGGAGAAAGATGAGACCGTGAGCGACTGCTCCCCACACATAGCCAATATCGGGCGCCTGGTAGAGGTGAGTGGCCGCCTGGGCTCTCTGGGCCCTGGTTTGTACCTGCATCAACCCCCAGCACATGCCACTCGCCCCTGGAGCCCGTGTGCGGGCTTGCTGGCCTTGTCCTCTGTCGCTTCCTTCCAGCCCCGTTGTAGGCAGCAGAGCAGTTTGCGTTTTGTGCCCTGGCTCCGTATTTCTTGAGCCTTCTGGTCTGGGTGCGAGCGGGGCTGGGGCTCCAAAGGCACCTCCCCTCAGTCCCTGGCTCGGGGGAGTGCTAAGGCCTATTCTCCCCCATCGCCTGGGTGTGAACAGAGACCTGAGCTGGGAAAGGAAGCAGATCCCTGGAACACTGGTGGGGCTCTGGAGCGACTTCAGTCTTCCCTGTCACCATGCCGTTCTGGAAGGAGGGGAGGTGCTCTCGGGTTTCACGGAATTGGTGGGGAGCTGGGGGGCGGTGATGTGGTTTAGACCGGCTCCCAGCAACGGTCAGAGTTGACCGCCAATACCTGAGTGCTGGCTTCCTCCCTGCCTGAGGACGGAACGCAAGTTGCAGGTGGCGCCCTGGGGCAGGCGTGTGCCTCCCCCCAGTGGCCACAGTGGGGACTGCAGGGCGGGAGGGGCGGGGCAAGTGTGCCCAGGAGTCCTAACTGCTGTCATGTGCTGACCTCCCTTCCAGGACATGGAAAATAAAATCAGAAGTACGCTGAATGAGATCTACTTTGGAAAAACAAAGGACATTGTCAATGGGCTGAGGTAATGTAGCAAAAGCACAAGCTCTGGAGCCAGAAAGATGAGGGTTTAAATGCTGGCCCTGCTACTTAATAGCCATGGGCCTTGGGCCTCAGTTTCTCCATTTGTAAAAGAGGGCTCGAGTACCTACCTCTAGGATTGTTGTGCAGACTTTGAAAGGTAAAGTGCCTCTTACGCAGTTTGCACTCTCATAGCTACCTGTTCCTGCCACCGCCATTGTGTCCTGGGGCACGTTCACCTGAACAGCCATTGGTGCCCGCGTCTTTGGGGTCTGCCTCCTCCCAGTCCTGCAGCCTGTCAGCCCTGCTAAAAAATCTGCCCAGCCCCTGTGGCCCTGGCCTGGAGGTGCTCGGACTGCAGACGGGGCAGCCTGGCGGCCCCTGGCAGCCCTGGGCTCTCTGACGTGCAGAGACAGCCCTTCCCGCTCTGCCTATTGGAGAGGCCCATCCGCTCTGACGTCCCCTACCAGGCCCCTGCTGGTAGTGGCCAGGGTCCTGACCCGAGGAACAGCTAAGAGGGGCGCTCTGAGTCCTCCAGGTCCGCAGTGGACAGAGCAGGAGGCCGGAGCCCAGCTGGGGCAGGAGAGCAGCTGTGAGCGAGCACTGGCCTTGGACTCAGGAGGCCGGGACCTCTCTCAAGCTCTGTCATCCTGAGCTGTGTGCCCATCGACACTCAGAGGCCTGGTCCAGTATGCGAGGCAGGGTTGCAGTCTGTAACGTGTTCTGTAGCAGTGCCACCGAGTGAGGCCAGCAGGTGTGCTGTGCCCCTCACTGCCAGCCCTCCTAGCCCTGCTCCAGTGCGACCTCACACCCCAGGGCGAGAGGAGCGGCAGGAGCAGCTCTGGAGCTGGCCCGCTAGCGGGTTTGCCCAGGAGTGTGACACGCACCGCCTGCTCTAGCGCTTTAAAACAGGGAGGCATCCTCTTTGGACCTCACCTTCCTGTTTCCTGCCCCACCTGGGGGCTGGGTCTGGCCCTGGTGGGTTTCATTTTCTCTTCCTGGCCCATGGCCGGGTAAGAACCCAGTGGTCCCGGGTGTCAGGGCTGCCACCCGCGGCCACTGCACCATCCACACCAAACACACTGTCCCACCCCCCCAGCCTGCTGGCAAACGGGGAGGGAAGTGGAAGGGCGTGGGGGGAGGCTGGGGGTGAGCCCCTGAGAGCCAGCACCACCACGTGTACCTCTGCGACGGAGACGCCACTCAGCGGCCCCCTCCAGCCTCGGTCTCCTCCTCAGCTGTCGCCCACTCGTGTCCCGTATTCTTGTTCTCTGCCTTCCCGCTTCACTCCTCTCTGAACACTCTCTAGATCTATTGACGCTATCCCTGACAACCAAAAGTTTAAGCAGTTGCAGAGGGAGCTCTCTCAAGTGCTGACCCAGCGCCAGATCTACATCCAGCCTGATAATTAAGCCGATCCAGGTACCCCGCCTGAGAGGCACGAGACCCTCCCCACTAAACAGGACTCACCAACCCACTGAGACCCCGCCGGGCCAGCTGTTGCCGCGTGGCCATTTAAACCACCACTAACCCCATGTCCGCGCACCGCTGACGAGCGGCCACGTTAACACGCAGCCTCAGCCCCATGTAACACGGACGCCTATCACGTGTGTGGCGTGTGCTTTGCACCCTGGGCCAAGGCAAGGTGTGGGGAAGGCGGCTGGGTTTGGCTTTTGCTTCCGAAGAGCCCGGGCCCAGGGCTGATGTCGCCCCACCAGCAGCAGCACTTTTGCACGCGGGGTCACCCCTGTCTTCTATCAGGGACCCCAGGAGCCAAATCAGACCCCTTCTCAAGGGGTGGTCTGGCTGACTTGGAAGAGGTGGTCTCGCACTCTATCTCTGAAGATGGCGCGGAGGGGGGCTGGGGTGTCCCGGGCCGGCCAGTGCACCCCCAGACCAGTGGCTGCTGGAGCTGCCGGTGCCCAGTGCCCACGCTGCCTGGCCCGGCACGGCCTCCGCCCCTAACGAGCTGCAGCTGCTCTTTAAAGGAGTCACGCTGATGGAAAGGAAAATAGTCTTGTTGATAATGGCCAAGAACCATGGCTTGAGCCTGTGACAAATACAGATGTAGGAAAGCAGTCAGCATCCCTGGAGAACAGGAGAGAAGCTGTTTGTGAAAATAAGGCCCGTGGAAACCCAGCCAGGTGGGGCTGCAGAGCTCAGGCTTAGGGACTGGACACAGAAAGCCCACCCAGAAGAAGTGCAGTGGGCTTTCTGGGGCAGGGCTAGGTTGGGGCACTTATGTAACCAGATGGAGCTGTTTTTCTGGGGTCTGGGGACTTCAGCGTGCCAGTCTAGCCACACACAGACCCAACATGTCCATTGGCCTGCAGCCTTGGGCCATCAGATGTTCCCTTTATGGCGCTGAGAAAACCCCTTTTTTAAGGTGCACCATGATGGTGCAGTTCCCTGGCCTCCCGCTGGGGGCGTCCTGGCATGGAAACCGATAGACAGCGAGCACCTGTGTGTGCCCCGGGCCAGTCCTCCCTCCCACACCAAGTGCTGCCTCCTGGCACTGTGTTGCCTTGCTTGGCAGTGATCTTCCCAAGCTGTGTCCCTTAAATGAGCTCCTTGCTCCTTACGCCTTCAGCCACTCCACTTCTAACCTCCCTACCTCTAACCTGATCCTGGTTCTGGAACTTTTGGGGGGGGGGGGGTGGTTAGCTGGTCACAGCCCAGACCTGGAGCACTGGGCTCCTTCCCAGAAGAGCTGGCACCTGCCCGGAGCGGGGAGCCTGTGGCTGCTGCTTTGCCCGCTGTATCTCCCGGGGCAGGCCCAGCCGCCATCGTGAGCTGTGCTAGGAGTCTGGTGGGGCTGGCTGAGAGTTGGAGCTCAAGGGCCACCGGGGCTGATGTCCTGACTCTGCCTTTGGACGCCGCAGAGCCAGGGGCCGTGCAGGGCAAATACTCAGAAACGTGTATTTCCCCAGCAGCACCCAGATGCCACTGCTTCTCAGGGGAATTTTTCTAGTTGTTTCCAGATGGCTTCAGATCTTGTCTGTGCTACCCTCTTAGCATGTCCAGGGCTCGTCCCAGGATTTTTCTAGGATTCAGTAGCCAGAGTCCAAGTTGGGATGCTCTTGCCTCTCCCGGGTCCTGCTACATTTTACTTCACCCAATTTTGCATGGGGGGAATCTATTCTCTGGTCCATCCTTGCTACCCTCTTTCACATTCATTGTGAATCGAACCTGAGACTCTGTGTGAGCAAACCATCCACAGCATGCCTCTCAGGCAGCCTTTCGCCCTGTTTGCTGCTGCTTCTAAACTGTTAAAAAGTTTATAGTTTACTAAGTTCTTGGTTAACCAATATGTTGGGTAAATGTGACAAAACGATTGTTCAGGAGATTGCCAGGGGCATTTCTCTGAGCTGCAGTTTCCTTGTCTGTAAATTGGATTAATAGGAAAGACCCCCCCCCCAAGATGCTAGTGAGAAATAATACATATGACAAGGACCTTGCAAGATCTCCATAAACCTTAGTAGTTTCTAGCTTTGTTGAAGAGTGTCACCACACAGGTAAATGCAGTCACCCTGATCATTTGCACACAAATCCAGGATTTGACGGCCACTAGGCTGAGTGATTTTGTGGGTCAAGTTAACAGCTGACGGTGGCTCACAGAAGCCTGAAAGCACCTGGCCTTCCTGCCCTGGCCTCGAACCTAGCGTGCATGGCTGTGGCTGTGCAGAGCAGCCGGTTCTTACCCCTTCTCTGGGGCATGCCACTGCACCCTCCGCTGCTGGGTGGGGCGAGGCAAAGGGGAACCATACGGAAGAGTGGACTTAGGGTCCCGTGACTCTGGCCAGGTCACCTGAGGCCTGGGCAGAGACAAGTGTCAGTCGGAGTAGGCTGTGTGCATCCCCCAAGGTGGCCAGGGAGGTGCAGAGGGTGCGGGTCGCAGGGCCGTGTGCTCCCCCCCTCGCCTCTCTGAGGCGATGGCAGTGGCCCAGCCTGGGGACCCGAGCCTCCCCGAGGGAGGTGGGTCCCTGCAGCAGATCAGAGCCCGGCACCTCGGCGGCAGCCCCAGCCTGTCCTCGCCACGCAGGGCCTGCTCCGTCGCTGACGACGCTTTCCGCCCTTGCAGGTCTGTGCAGACTTTTGCGGACAAATCGAAGCAAGAAGCCCTGAAGAACGACCTGGTGGAGGCTTTGAAGAGAAAGCAGCAGTGTTAGACCTCTGCTTCGCGCCAGCCGGCCACGCCCTGCGCTCGTTAGGTTCCTTTCTTAGAAACTCGATTTCTGCTCCCTCTCCCTGTCCCTCCCTCCCCGACAGGTCACTCACGCAACAACTCGCATCATCGACCGCAGCGCCATCTCTCCCGAGAATAAAGCCCGATAAACGCCCTCTCGGCTCCGCGGCCTGCTTCCCGCCACGTTCTGCTATCGAAACTCTCGGTATTTCCATAGAGACCGTGTGGTTTTGTTCACCCGGGCCCCCCACCCCCACCCCCGCCATTTATAGGCATAAAATACACTGTCAGCCTCCCCTCCCCTCCCACCTTTTTGTTACATTGGTGTAAAAAATGTAAAACAAAAAAATTTTATGAAATAACTGTGGTGTGTGAAAGAAGAAAAACTGGAAATCTGATTCCATGTGTGTTTGGGAGTTGCTTGGGGTTGGGGTGGGGGGACAGGGGACAGCGCTGGGAGAGGGGTGGCCCTCAGCGTTGTCCTGCGCAGACTTGCCCTGTCCTGCGGAGACCGTGGCGTGGGGCCGGGGTGGGGGGCTGCCGACCGTTCTGCTCTTCTGGCCAGGTGCTTTTCTGTCAATTTTTATGGAATGCAAAAGGAGTTTTTGTTTTATTTTGTTTTTTTGTAAAGCTTAAAAGAAAAAAATCTACATCTTTTACTTGAGCCTCCATACTTAAAAAAAAAAAAAGGAAAAAAAAGAACCAAAAAAATCAATAAAAAGAAACTGGGACGCAATTAGCGCTGGCCTCGTGGTCTTCTTTCTCGCCTGCGTCGCGGCCGGGCCCTCGGGCTGACCCAGGGTGGGGTGTGCGCGCCCGCGGCAGGGCTGCTGGCCCCGCGCAAGTGGGCAGAGGGAGTGTCCAGACCCCGGCCTGCCGCTCTGAAGAGCAGGAGCCATTCTAGGTCACAGTGGCCGTGTGATGACAGCGAAGGTCCCTGCGCTCTCTGCCCTCGGCTCCCTTTGTCTTCCCAGGAAGCCCCTACTGTGTGCGGATGCACCCACACCTCTCATGCTGTCTCCCCAACACCCCACGCAGATGCGAGGAAACTGGGACTGAGAGTTAACTCATTCATGCAAGGCCTCGCAGCTGCCGCGTCCCTGCGGTCTCCCCTCCACGCTGCCAAGAGTCCCTGAAGATGTCTCCCATCTGTCCCGTCACCTGCTGCCCTGGGCGTGGGAGCCCCACAGCAGGTCAGGCGGGCACACACCCCGGCTAGCCCAGCTGGCTTGAGGTCCCCTACCTGGGGTCTGCTGCGACATGTCCTTGTGGAGTGCAGGTACCAGGGGAGATAGAACAGGGGACCCCCGCCCTCTCGGTTCCTCCTAATACGGGGAGAACACGGGGACGCTGGGAGGAGCGTGGGCCTGCGCTCGGGCACCGCCGGCTGTGGGGACGGCACCAGTCCTCCGTGTTGGATGGGGCTGTGTGAGAGGGCCTGGCACGTGGAAGGTGCTGGAAACATTTGCTGTTTTGTCCGCGGTAAGGAAGACCATTCCAGACCTTGCAGGGGCCACCGCAGCAGGACTTGCTGTGGGCGCAGAGGCTGGGCTCACAGCACCGGCAGGTAGGAATTTGCAGCCAACGTGCAGGGTGGGGTCAGTGGATGGAAAATGACTGAGAGGAAGCATCAGGGGTGAGGGGGATTCTGGCTACACTGACCAAACAGGACTCTCGTTGAAGACAGGCCAGGGGGCCCGGACGCCATCTGCAGGAGGTGGAGGAGGGACCTGATTAGATCCTGAGAGTGATCAGGCAAGGGGTGACTAAGACTGGATTTTACAAGGAAGTGCACAGAGGGGCCTAGGGGAAGGTTCAGAAAAGTCTATGTCAGTTGTCACTTCATCCTTACAAGAAAAACTGGACAAGTTGAAAATAAATGACTTGGCCGGGCACGGTGGCTCACACCTGTAATCCTAGCACTCTGGGAGGCCGAGGTGGGCTGATTGCTTGAGTTCGGGAGTTCGAAACCAGCCTGAGCAAGAGCGAGACCCCTGTCTCTACGATAAATACAAAGAAATTAATTGGCCAACTAATATATATAGAAAAAATTAGCCGGGCATGGTGGCACATGCCTGTAGTCCCAGCTACTTGGGAGGCTGAGGCAGCAGGATTGCTTGAGCCCAGGAGTTTGAGGTTGCTGTGAGCTAGGCTGATGCCACAGCACTCACTCTAGCCTGGGCAACAAGTGAGACTCTGTCTTAAAAAAAAATAAAAATAAATGATTTTCACTGGACATAGTAGAGAACAGGCTGCAGGGAAAACAGCTTCCCTGACATCTAGTGAGACAGAGACATTCAGAACCAGGAGAGGTCTGTCTACTGACCAGAGCAAAAGCTGCTGGAGCTGGGAACTAACTGGTGGACCCACTTACACGTAATTTTGATGACCTGCTAAAGGCCGCGTGTGACTGCCGTGAGGATGACACCTCTACTGCAGTCTCATGGGTCTTTCCATCAGGAACCCCGCCAGGTTCTCAAGATTTCCTTCTCTAGGGTGCACAATCACATAACCAAAAGTAATGCTGGAAACCCAGAGGTTGTGACTGTGATGTATGCCAGGGCTGATCTTGCTCTGTTTTCTAGAATCTTCCACGGGAGCCCTCACTGTTAGTCTTTTAAGGCTGTGTGGAGCTGGTGAGACTGGGGACAGTGGGCCTGATGGGTTTCTTAGATGCAGGCAGCAGGGAAGCAAGTGGCTAGAGAGGGCGCTTGTAGCCTGCCTTGGGGCCCTCTGTCCCCTCCCGGCCACAGCATGCCTTGCTCCCTCCTTGGCTGCCTCAGTGGAAGAGGCCTGGGGGCTGCCAGCACCCTGCAAGCACCTCTGCCGAGGAAGAGGCACATGGGAGCTCTGGGGGGTGGAGGGGTTGAGTAGCCTGCTGGTCCATGGGCTGCGGGTGACAGACTCCTGGGGTTTGGCAGCAACAGACCATGTCCCCCCACTCCATGGCTTCACTAGATGCTTCCTAGAGGGGCCCCTTGGTGCCAGTTAACAGAGCGGGAGGCAGCCTTGGTGAGGGTCCAGACCAGCCACCCGCCTTTGGTCTCAGCTCTGCACAAACCTGCCCAGTGCTCCTGGGACTGATGACAGTCAGTATGTCTCCAGGGCTGAGGCTCAGGTGCCCTGTCTCTCCGAGGCCTTTTCACTCCCCACTTGCTGTGGCCTTGACAGATCTGCCCCTGGAGCCCTTGCTGAGGTTCTCCTGGGTCCCCAGATTCCAAGACTCCTCGTCTCCACGGTTTTCTCATTCGCTCAGGTTACTTCCTGGGCAGCTGCTTTGTAGCAGGCCCTGGGTTAGTCACCTCCTCGAGGGTGGCACCCTCCGCTGCTGCTGGGGTGGAGCAGGCATTGGGGTTTTGCCAGGCTGGGCAACTCTTCTCTTTCTGATACCACCCCACCTCCAGGCAGCCTCAGTGCAGTGCGCTCATGGCGTTCCCCCTCCCCAGTGTGAGACCCGCGCTCGGCCAATGAAAATGTTCTCTACCGAGAGACTGATGCTTAAAAAGTCCGGCTGTTCCATTCCCGCCAACCCACAAGCAGCCTTGGCCTCTGTCCTTCCAGACACCGGAAGGCTCCCCTTCTCCTTGCCTTCTGAGAGCTGCTCACAGCCTGCCAATCGCTTCCTGTGTTGCTGGCTTAGTGAGTCGCTAACCTGGGTAGCCACCTGGTAACCAGTGAACCCTAAAGAGATGGGAGGTGTGTGCCCATGCAGAGCACCTACGCCAGGCCAGCAGCGGGGTCAGGGGGCTGGCGTGAAACCCTCACGGCCAGACAGGCAGGCACCATGCCTCTGACTTAAGAGGACAGCGGGCAGGGCGACCTAGGCCTCACCTGCTCCACCCACAGCCTAGAGTTGACCCCTGCACCTGGCCAGCTCCTGGCTCCATGCCCAGCAGGTTCCCCGTGACACTCTGAATTCCAAGAGAAGCTGTTATTTTTCCTCCTATTCTGTGATTGTTATTTTTTTGGTTATTTTCTTTTTTAAGCTTAGGGGATATTGTTTATTTTTTAAGCCTCTATAGCAGTCCTTTAAAATTTAGTAAGAAAGTATGCCTTATTGCAAACGATAATGTAAATACTATAAATGGAATATTATATATGCCAAATATATCTCCCTTTATATTTTTTTCACATTATAACTAAAATTTGTAAGACCTGCCCTAGGAAAACCACATTACTTAGTCACACATTGTCACATTGTTACTTCAGTCAAAACATATCCTCTTGGCTACAAATATTTTGAATGAGAGCTTTGTTACATATTTTGCAATTCACTTTGCAGCTCTTGAGGAAGGAGATGATCTATTAAATAGTTCTTTGGAACAACCTAGTTAGTGTTATTTTTGTTTTATAGTTTTGTTACTACTTGTATCACTCCTATGATTATTCAATTATCTTTTTAAAAAGATGAAGTTAGAATATAAACATCATTTGATATAAACTCATAATAAAGTTTCTGCTACCTTGTACCTCTCCAATTTGGAATAAGTGCTGAGTAAGTGCTCTGCAGAATGAACAGGCCACATCATGTGTATTTAGATTTATCTCTTTGACCTATCTAGTGAATGAAACCCCTTTTCCCTAGCACCTAATCCCACAGTCCCCCTGCATAGCTGATGTTCAAATGACTTTGGATTAGGGTATATGATAGAAATGTTGCAGAATATAATTATATTCTTACAACTTCCCATCCAAATTTTAATACACAATAGCTAATTTGATATTTTTTCAAATGACTTTATTGAGACATAATTCACATAACCATTCAGTCCACCCATTTAAAGTGTACAATTGAGTAGCTCTGATTGTTGGTTACATCCACCAGCCTGAGTGCTCCTTGAGTCTCAGGCTGTCTTTCAATTATTCATTCACCAAACACTGATTGAGCACCTACTGAGTACTGGCGCTACAATGGTGAACAGGACACAGTCTCTGCCCACACTGTCTGGGGGGGGGAAAGCGCTTAATCATAACAGCCATTGCTGCTGAGCACTTACATGTGTGGGGCACAGTGCTACTGCTGGGTGACTGTGTCCCCAGGGCTGTCACAGGGCTGGGGGACTGGGTCAGTACTTCTCCGCTGAACTGAGTTAATCCACAGTGAAAGGCAGTCCCACCCCCCACCACAGGCAGGATCCGTTCAACATCTTTTCATCTGGGGCGGTTAGGGCTCCACACCTGGCTGTCACCTGGCACCTCAGTTGTCACCAAGGTGCCAAGTCAGACAGGAGAAGGGGTGGCGGGGTGAGCTGTGGATCCCCTGCCTCTGCTCCTGGTGCTGGGAGCGAGCCCACACCCCTCTCTAACCCCTCTCTAACCCTCGCGGCCACACTCAGAGACAGACAGCACTGCGGGTCCCCTGGGCTGGGGGAACTGAGCTTAGCGTGTGTGCCCGAGTCCCCAGGCTCACTAGTGGCTGCGGCGGGCTTGGCCCCTGGTGTGTAGGAGCCCAAAGCTTGAGTGCTCCACACGCCCCCATCCCTGTCGTCTGGATGTGTCACCAGCTCCCTTTCAACAAGGGCCTGGAGACCCATCAGGTTCTTCCAGCCCAACCGGTTGGAGTCCTACTTGGGGCAGGGAATGAAGGCTCCACGGGAGAGAAGGAATGGAGCTTTGGGTGAGCTGTAGACCAGATGCCCCTGAGGTTCGGGACCTCCTTCGGGGCAGGGGCCACGTCTGCCCCATCAGACTGGGGCCTCCTGAGGAGGAAGGAACTGTAGCTCGTGCCTGAAAACGAGCACTAGCACCCCACCCGACTGGGTGTTTCCCGAGAGGAAGGGCTTGTGTCACCCTGTCGCACAGGAGGGCCTCCTGAGAAAGGGGCTGTGTTCTCTCAACTCCTCCCACCCAGCTCCGATGCAAGCCTGCTGTGGGGTCCGTGCCGCCATACTGAGCCCCCCGTCTTCAGGCTGGAATGGTGCCAACAGGCCCCAGGTGTCAACAGGCCCCTGGCACTGAGCCAGGTCCCAGTCCTGGCGGGGAGCCAGACATCTGGCTGGCACAGGGCACATGAAGCAGGTGGGGGCCAGAGCCAGCTGTTGTGGCCTGGGGTCCCTTCCCCGCCCATCCGGGCCTGGCCAGAGACTTGCACAGGTTGCCGCTGAGGGTGAGAACGGAGCCTGAGGCCAGCAGGATTTGGGCTGCTCCAAAGGGTGAAGCTGCACTGCACCCAGACACAGATCCTGAACCCCACCCCAGCCAGGGAGGTGGGGAGTCGACTCCAGGACCCCTACTTTGGCTGGAGGGGGATTTTCCCCACAGCTGGAGGACCTAAGGTGTATCACACCAGGTTCTGGTTTTCTGGACTTGGGTGGGGTGTCGGGGGAGATCAGGCCAGCAAGGACGGGAGCTGGCCCCTGTTCCCCAGGCACCCACAGGGTCATGACCCACAGGAAAGTGGAATCGGAACAGGGCCTGGAGACACAGAGGCTGGGGCCCAGGAACCAGAGCTCCGGGCTCAGCCCCACCTGCCCCCGATTCCCACCGCCTGCACCATCTTATTTAACCCTTAGGACAAAGTGGTGGTACTGTCATCCCATTTCACTGATGAGGTAACCGAGGCACCAAGGACCCAAGATGCAGAACCCAGATCTGACCTAACCATTCTGCTTCTTCCTGAGAGCACCGAGGGACAAGGACCCCAGAGCTGTGTCACTCTTGCTGCCGTGTCCCCACCACCAGGTGTGGGGCCTGTCACGGAGAAGCAGGCTTAAGAGAAACCAGAAGGCCCGGCATGGGGCTGGGCTGGGGCTGCAGGCAGACGCGGTCCCCTCCGCTCAGCTCCCCTCGGACCCCACACTCCACTGTCCCCAGAGCCGCCCTGCCCCCAGCGCCCTGGGAAGGAGCAGCGGAAACAGGCCTCGCCGGGAGGTACTATTTACTAGGTTGTCTGGAAACAAGAGGACAGTCCTGGGTCCTCCGGGCTGCAGCTGTGGCCCCCCAGGGGCTGAGCAGGCAGAGTGAGGTAGGTGGGCGCAGGGGCGGCCACGCTGTCTTCTGAGAGACCCGAGGCCTCGGCGCGGCCCCTCCCGAGGCTCCTGCGACAGCTGCCCTAGCCCCTGGGTGTGTCCCAAGCGGGGGCAGGCCAGCCCGGAAGGCTCTGGGGATGGGGGAGACAGCAGGGCTGGGAGTTCTGGGCCTCCCCAGGCTAACCCAGCGGCAGCAGCACTGTCACCGCCCACACCTGTCCCTTGGAGGTCCCCGTCATGCTGGCCTGAGGCTGGCCCTGGTCAGCTGGGGAGGAGGGGCTCGAGCTCCGAGGAGGCCGTGCGGTTCCTGTACAGCAGGAACTGGATGGAGATCTGGAAGGGCGACGTTAAGGCCAAGCTGAGCAGAGACTGGCCTGTCCCCGGGGGGCCCTGTGGCTCCATCCTCGGCTGCTGTCCTCTTGCCTCCCAGCCTTTGCCCGTCCTGTCCCCTCCGCTCTGGACGCCCTCCCCGCTCCTCAAGCCCCAACTGAACCCCTTCACCTTCCAAGTCCAGTGCTGGGGGCTTCCTGCCCCGGGCGGCCTCCCCGGACCCCAGCCCAGGGCCTTGCCTTCCTCCCACCCTATGACACCCTAGAGCTCCGCCGGTGGCCGGGCCATGTGGGGGACCAGAGCTGGAACTCTTATCTCTCATCACGCCCAGGAGGGACTCAGCGAGTGTTGAGACAAGAGGCCACATATACTTTCTCCCAAATGAGACCCAGGTGATGTCCCGTTCAGCTACTCGGCAACACTCACAGAGCCCTCACCGAGCGCTGCGCCAGGTCGTGCCGGAGTGTTTGCCCTTATCTTACACAATCGCCCATCCTCCTGATGAGGCAGATGACTGTCGAATAAAGGAGGTACGGAAGCACAGAGAGGTTGACGGTTTGCCCTGTGTCACACAGCTAGGAAGCGGCAGAGGAGCCAGGATTTGCACCAGATTTTTCTGATTCCAACTCATGTGTCTCCACATTCCGGCTTTCCTTCCCACAGCCTCGATGGGCTGACGTGCTTCTATTCCTCACGGCCTTTGCACAAGCTGTGCCTGGAACACACCTCCCTTGCCTTTGCCTGACTAACTTCTCCTTCAGGCCACAGCTTAGATGAGGCTTGTGAAGCCTTGGCTAACCCCCTAAACCAGGAAGGCCCTGGTTACACACGCTCGCCGTGCTCCTCGCCCGGCACTGCTGCAGTGAAGTGATTACTTGGTAATTACGTGCGCCCTGCCTGCCCCCCGCTGGGCTGTAAGCTTCTGAGGCAACGGCCATTCTGTTCCTGCTCCCAAGCAGATCTAGGGCCTGGCTGGGCCCAGCACACAGGAGGTGTGCACGCTGGGACGGACAGATGGATGGAGGGAGGGAGGGATGGATGAAAAAAGGATGGACAGATGGAGGGATGGACAGACAGAGGAAGGGATGGATGGATGGGGGGAGGTATGGACGGAGGGTGGGAGGGAGGGAGAGATGAAAGGAAGATGGACAGATGGAGGGATGGAGGGATGGAGGGAGGTATGGACGGAGGGTGGGAGGGAGAGAGGGAGGAAGGAATAAAAGGATGGACAGATGGAGGGATGGATGGAGGGGAAGGGAGGGAGGTATGGACGGAGGGTGGGAGGGAGGGAGAGATGAAAGGAAGATGGACAGACGGAGGGATGGATGGGGGAGGGAGGGAGGGATGGATGGAGGGTGGGAGGGATAAAGGGAAGATGGAGAGATGGAGGGATGGATGGGGAGGGAGGGATGGATGGGGGGAGGGTCAGAGGGAGGGAGGGATGGAGTGGGGGACGCTGGAGCGCGTGCAGGCAGAGGCCTCCCCACCCCGGCCCGCGCACCTGGAAGGATACGATGGTGTCGAGCAGCAGCACGCCCAGGCTGCCCACGAGCCAGGGCAGGTGGTGCAGCAGGTAGCTGCCCTCGCTCTGGCCCACCTCGGGGTTTTTGAGCAGCACGCTCAGCCCGTACAGCGTGTTCCCCAGCATGACCAGCGCGAACAGCGAGTAGGAGACGCCCTGCGTGGACTTCCGCAGGAACTGCGGGGGAGGGCAGGGTCAGCGGCCCCAGCAAGGCTCTCAGGGCTCTGGACTGAACTGTCCACGTGTCCGCGTGCACCGCTGCGGTGCACATACCTGAGCGTCCCGCAGGGCCCGGCACACCGACCAGCCCCTCCCAGGACTCCTCCTCCTCCCCACTGGCAGAGAAGCGGGAGATGGTGGCTGCACCATGCCCTGCTCTCCTGTGCCCTGCGCCCCCCAGCCAGCCTCCCCGATCCCTGCCACCCCACCCTCCCCTCTACTCTCGGCCCCAGCTCCCCCGGACCTCCCGTGTCCCTGAAACACACAGGGTCTCATGTGCCCCTGGCTGGCAGGCAGCATCACACCCATTTTCCAGAGGCAGAAACTGAGGCTCGGAGACTCGGGTGAACTTGCCCAAGCCAGCAGGGAGGGGTCCCGGGCTTTCTGAGCCGAGACTCCTCTCCTGTACCTCACTACTCCTCAACCCAGCCCCCCCCCACCCCACCCGGCCGACGCGGGGCTCACGTTGGTGCGGATCTGGGGCAGCCGGGACAGCAGGTACAGCACGCTGGAGACGGAGCCGATGACAAAGCCCACGATCTCCTGCTGAGTGAAGGGCTGGGGCGGAAGGGGGCACTCAGGGCCTCGTGGGGGGCGATGCAGAGATCCCCCCTGGGGGGTGGTCCCCGACCCCACTTAACACCCGAGTGGCCACACAGGGGCCGAGCCAGCCCCCCACTCCCACCCCAACACCAGTACCCAACCTCACCTTGTTGCCCGGCTCCACAGACAGCAGCGCCCGGCCCCGGAAGACCTCCCTCGGGGCAGCCACAGGGCCGGCGCTGCGCAGCAGAGGCGTGGCACACATCGTCCCCACGAAGAACAGGAGCGCGCAGTTGATGGGGGCAGACACTGGACACGAGGCAGGAAGGAAGCCAGTGTGAGGTATCTGAGTAACGGCAGAAAGCCTGGGACCTGCGTCTGGGCCTTGCCCCTCAGTGGCTGTGTGACCTTGGACAAGTGACCTAACCTCTCTGAGCTTTCCTTCCTCATCTATAGAACAGGTACGACAACAGTTCCCTTCTCCCAGGGTTGTAAAGGAGAAAGAAAGAGGGCAGTGGGGCGAGCAGGGGTTAGCCACAGCAGAGATGCCAGTGACACCCAATTCCCTTCCAAGAGCCTCTGCCTCATCTAGCACAGCCCTCGACCTGACCTTGCCTATGGCCCCTTCTGAATCCTGGAGGGCAGAGACGACCTGTGTGACTTGTCCTTGTTTCCCCAGCTCCAAGCCCGGGGCCGGACACAGAGGAGGAGCCAAAGCCTTGCTTGAAGAGTGCGAACTTGAGTGACCTCCCTGGTCCGGCCCAGGAAGTACTCGCTGCCCTCGGGCCGCTCTATCTTGGCTGATTAACTCTGGGGCTTTTAGATAGGGCCAGGATGCCTTCCGAGGTTTGGTTTATCACCCAGCAGTGGGCAGCCTGCTTCCTCCTGAGCTCCAGGCCCTCCCGGCTGCTGGTAGAGTGCCCGACACGGAGCGGCCACCGCACTCACACAGAGACGGGCGCTTCTTGAACTTGTAGTGAAAGTACAGCGTCAGCATGAGCAGGTCCGCCAAGACGTAGTACACGGCTGTGTAGGTCTGCAAGAGACGCAGGGCCCAGCATTGGATGCGGCCCCAGGACCTGGGACCACAGCCCGGCAGCCCTCTGCGACATCCCAGCTGGTGACCCCTGGCCAAGTCACATCACCTCTCTGAGCCTCTTGCCCTCATCTGGAAAGGAGGGATCCCAGCTCCTGCCTGGCAGAATTACAGATCAGGTGGGCAAAGGGCCTGGCCAAGTGTCCAGCGTGGCAGGTGCCAAGGAATGGGTGGCCAGCGCTACTAATTAGGATGGCACTCCACAGTCAAGTGATGGCCCTGGTTTGGCCTGACACAGGAGCAGCTGACTTTCTGGTCCCACTTAGAAAGACGACGCCTTCCTGACTGTGGTTCCCAGCTCTGCCTGGCCACAGAATGACGACAATGGGACTTTTCAGAGAAAAACTCAACTCTTTGAGGGCCCCATGCCCTGCAAGTTTAGTCGGCATCCCAGCACCTCAAAGGCAACAGGCCCCAGCGACCTTATAGTTTGATGTGCTCATACTGCAGATGGGGAAAGGGAGGCCCAGAGAAAGGCAGAGACTTGCCCGTGGTCACACAGCGTGGCATGCAGAAGGCTCTCTCTATAGCGTAGGGCCCTCACAGGATGCAACGGTCAGGACTCTGCAGACTGGGCTGGCCAAAGACCCTGGGCCTCTCCCGCAGCCGGCTGCTCCCAAAGCCTCTGCCATGGCTGTCCCTGACCGCCCCACCCTGCCCGGGCACCGACCCACCTGCAGGGGCAGCTGGTTAGCAAGGAAGGAGCCGATGAGGTTGCAGGAGTCCCCGCCGATCCAGCCCAGGAGGAACCACAGGGACAGGGCCTGGTCCATGTTGCCCGTCTTGCAGGCCTTGATGAACTGCCTGTGGAAGACAAGCAGGACGCACACTCAGTGGCCGGGGGCTGAGAAGGCCACCTTAGAAAGCCACCAAGGAAGCACCCCCAGATGAGACGACCACGGAATAGTGAGGCAGGGGCAGTGGCTAGACAGGAGGTGGCCTGGTAGCCCATCCTTCCCACAGCCGTTCTCTGACCCTTGGAGGATTTTCCCGCACCCTGGGGTCTCTAGCGGGGACTTGGGGTTTATAAAGGGCCCTGAAGTTTTGTGTCAGGCCCTGAGAACCACTTCATATGACTCCGGATCCTTTCTTCTATGGATGGGGGTGGGGGGAGCCCGATCTCCAGGAACAGTTGGTGACAATGACGGGCAGAACCTCAGACCAGCTCTGTTCAGAGGGCAGCAGGGACAGGCAGGGCTGAGGCGCCCGTAAGTCTCCACTGCACGAGTCGCGGGCCTTAGGTCTCTTGGCTACTCCCCCAAAGGTCCTTGGTGCTGAGACCCTCTCTTTCCACCTGTGGCCCTCTCTTTCCCCATGCTGCCAGTGGCCGAGGAGACCTGGGCACAGTCCTGGGCCCTGCCTGTGTCCACTTGCTCCATCCTCACAGCCCCTGGTGAGGTCAGGTCTGTTATGATGACTGTCCTCCTTGGGGACTGAGGAAGTTGTGTCACACAGGTCAGATTCACACCCTGGCCCAGCCTCCAGTCTTGCTTTTGCTCACACATACACACAGCTGCCATTTACGGCTCAAATTCCTCTTTAACCATCGGTGACTACAAATGAAAATAAGCAGGTAGGGAGGGAGGCAGGCAGATAGAAAAAACTAAACATCTCTCACCCCACCCATCAGTCCAGCCAGAAACGCAGCGTGGGTGCCGGCTGGTTCCTCTGCCTCCACCTCCCCACAGGCCCCCACCCGTCTCAGTCTCCTAACCAAGCCTTGTTCCTCCCAAATCCATCCCCCCCTTCAGGGATCTTTCTAAAACCCCAATCTTGCCAAAAACTCTCTGCAATAGGGACATGCATTCTCCAGAGCATGCCCCGGCAAGGCACACGGTGCGGCCACTGCCCCCGGGATCACTCCCCCCGACACTTTTCCCCTGCGTGCGGCGTCTCCTCACGCCCAGACGCCGCCTCTCCGTCTCGTCTCAACTCAGAACATGAAAACATCAGTTCCTCCTTGCGGCCTTCCTTGACACCAGCTCCGCTGCACCTTCTGCTTCCTCCTCAGTAACGTGTGACACCCCCGTCCCACCTGGACCCCAGCACTGGAGGCCGGGGCGGGCGGCCAGCACGGGAGGCACCAGGAAGGCCTAAGTCAGGTGGACCCACAGCCCTCAGGAAGCTCCTCTGAGGCTGACACTCGACTGGCCTCCGTAAGCTGTAGGAAGGTGACTCTTTCCCACCTGGGAGAGGCGGAGGGGCAGGAAGGCGGCCACCCTTCCCACCGTCACGTGGGGCTCTCGCGCAGGCCTCCGACCCCTCCCTGGCCGACCCGCCAGGCCCAGGCAGGAAGGAGAAGCCCTGCCAGCTCCTCACAGAGTTCTGGGGAAGCTCTCACCCCGGACAGGGAGTTTCGCCCGAGGCTGCCATCAGTCACCCGGGGGCCTCTCCAGTCCCCCCTCCGTCGCTGCTTGCTGGACGGCTTCCACACCCCCAAGGCGGCCTCCCTGCCTCCAGTCTCTCTGTGTGTCGTCCCTCCCCCCCCCCCGTCCTTCCCCCCCCCCCCAGACTGTCTTTTCAAGGGTGCCAGCAAAGAAGCTCTGCAAAGGCAAGGACGCCATCTGTTGGGCTCATTCACGACACCCCCAATGTGGCACCCAATGTGGAACAAGGTAATTCAGTAAAAATGCCAAGCCACTAACTGGATGCCTGGACAGTTCGACAGGACATGGGGAGTCTTGTGAACACACGGTGCTGGGACAAATGGATATCTACATGCAAAAGAATGAGGGCCGGGCACGGTGGCTCACGCCTGTAATCCTAGCACTCTGAGAGGCCGAGGCTGGTGACTGCTCTAGATCAGGAGTTCGAAACCAGCCTGAGCAAGGGCAAGACCCCATCTGTACTAAAAGTAGAAGGAAATTAATTGGCCAACTAAAAACTAAAAATATATGGAAAAAATTAGCCGGGCATGGTGGCGCATGCCTGTAGTCCCAGCTACTCGGGAGGCTGAGGCAGTAGGATCGCTTGAGCCCAGGAGTTTGAGGTTGCTGTGAGCTAGGCTGATGCCATGGCACTCTAGCTCGGGCAACAAAGTAAGACTCTGTCTCAAAAAAAAAAAAAAAAAATGAGGATGGGCCGCTACCTCACACCACACACAAAATACAATGCAAAATGGACCACACACCTAGATGGTAGAGTCACATCTATAAAACTCTTACACTAATAAGAGAGAGGGTCAATCTTTGTTTCTTGAATTAAGCTACAATTTCTTAGATATGACACCAAAAGCACAAGCAACAAAAGAAAAAGATAGATAAATTGGACATTATTGAAATTAAAAGCTTTTGTGCTTCAAAGGACACCATCAAGAAAGTGAAGAAACAACCCACGGCGTCAGAGAAAATATCTGTAAATCATACATCAGATGAGGATGTTGTATCTAGAATGTATAAAGAAGACAAATGATCCAACTGAAAGTGGACAAAGGATCTGTAGGACAGATCTATCAAAAGACAGACCTTTCTCCAAGGAAGACACACAGATAACGAGTGTATGAAAAGCTGCTCAACTTCGCTGCTCATCAGGGACACACAAATCAAAACCACAAGGAGATACTACTTCACATCCACAAGGACAGCCACAGGAAAAAAAGAGAAAACAACATGTGTTAAGGAAGATTTGGAGAAACTGAAAGCTTCATATGCTTCTGATGGAACGTAAAATGGCACAGTCGCATGGAGAAAAAGCCTGGCAGTTCCTCAAAACGTTAAACCCAGAGTTACCATATGACCCAGCAAGTCTACTCCTTAGGCATATACTCAAGAGAAGTAAAAACATATCTCCCCATAAAAACTTGCACAGAAATGTACATAACAATGTTAATCCTAATAGCTATAAACAAGAAGCCACCCCGATGTCCACTGAGGGACGAATGGATAAACAAAACATGGTTAATACCCAGCATGGAATATTATTCAGCCATGAAAAGGACTGAGGTACTGACACATGCTACATCATGAACGAATCTTAAAGACATTATGTTAAGTAAAAGAAACCAGTCACAAAAGGCCACATACTATGAATCCTGAAGTGTCTACAACAGGCAAATCTACAGAGACAGAAAGCAGATTGGAAGCTGCCAAGACAGAGAGGCTCAGGGGGAAACGAGGACTGACAGCGAATGGGTGTAGGCTTCCTTCTGGGGTGATGAAAATGCTCTAAAATTAATTGTGGTGATAGTTACGCAACTCTGGATATACTAAAACCATGACTGGTCCATTGAAATGTGTTTATTGTATAGTTTATGAATTCTTTCTCTTAATCAGGGGCTGTTAAAACAATGTCAATTCCTAATTAAGCCCTATTTTGGGCGCAGTGGGAGGCCAAGGTGGGAGGATTGCTTGAGGCTAGGAGTTTGAGACCAACCTGGGCAATGCAGCAAGACCCTGCCTCTAAAAAAAGTGTTTAAAAGGTAACTGGGTATGGTGGAACGAGCCTATAGCTACTCAGGAGGCTGAGCTTAGAGGACTGCTTGAGCCCAGGAGTTTGAGGTTGCAGTGAGCTATGGTAACACCACTGCACTCCAGCCTGGGTAACAGAGCGAGACATTGTCTTAAAAGAAAAACAACAAAAAAAATGCTTATCTTTATCCCTCAGGATAAAGAGTAAATTCCTTAAGAGTGGAGAACAGCCATTGGGCTGTGGGGCCCTGGAGGACCACTCTGACCTCCCCTGCCCCTGCCCTGACCCCACACGCTAGGTCCAGCCGTCCCAACACAGCCGAAGCCGTCCCTGTACACCTGCTGTTGCCTCTGCCTGGCTCGTTCTCTTCCACACAGCTTTTACCTCTCCGATTCTGACCTCTCCTGACCTCCTGGCTTAGAGGCTGACACCTCCACGTCCTTTCCAACTGCAACCCCCTCCTGCCACTGCAGGGGGGCGGGTGTCCCTCTTGTGTGTGTCATGTAATGGAACAGCAGCAATATCACAGCTTTTGGGTTTGCACACATCGGTAAAGGCCCCAAGCCAGGGGCTTTCCATACTCTCCCGCATGTTGTTCTTGCAGCAACCCTCTGAGCTAGCGAACACTCTCATTTTACAAATGAGGAAGCTGAGGCACAGAGCAGCAGGCGGCACGGCTCAGTGTGGGTGCTGCCGGCACCTGCGCAGTGTGTTCTCCTTCCCCAACACAGCAGCGGCCGCTCACTGCTGTGGTCTCCACCCCTGGAATGTCAAAGCCTGGAGGCTACTTTTGATGCATCCCAGCTCGTCCACTCTCTTGCCGCATCTCTTACCTGCTGGGCAACCTAGAGCAAATTGCTTTACCTCTCTGGGTTTCAGTAACTGGACCTATTTCATAGGATTGTTGTGAGGATTAAATGAGGTAAAAATAGGTCAAGCAATTAGAACTGAGCCAGGTACGTAGGAGGCACTCAATGAACTGTAGCAAATGTCATTACCTCTGTATCAGTATTGCCCAGCCCAAGGTCTGGCCCATGGGGACCTCAGAGCAGGTCCCTTCCACCAGGCTGGAAGTCAGCGAGTATGACAGGGGACAGAGCATGCCTGGCCTTGAGTCCGCAGAGGCCCCTGGCCAGCAGGCAGCCCCCTCCTCCGTGCAGTACCCAGAGCCACGGCCCCACCACGCAGCCCCGCCCTGACCCTGCCACCCAGACCCTACTCACGGGAAGGTAGACGCAGCGAAGCAGACAATGGAGACCAAGCCCAGGCCCACGCTGGCCTCGTCCCAGCCGTCCTGGGCACATTCACCAAACACGTCCCATATCCACTCTCGGGAGCCATTGGGGCAGCTGGAGAAGTTGCCGGAGCTCAGTTTCTTCCAGACCATGGCTGTGGAGGGAAGGCCCCCAGCCCCGCAGGGAGGGTGCTGGTGCACTGAGGCAGGCAGCGGTCCTACGGGGAGAAAGAGAGGAGGCCTTCAGCCTGGGAGGTCCAGGTCTCATTCGTGGTCACCCCGACCCAAGCCACCCTGGCCTTATCACCCGGCACTGACGAGCCCCTGAACCAGAGAAGGGCAGAGATACAGTCCTCGCCCAGCAGGACACACACGCCTCCAAGTACACAGACCCAAACACACACCTGCCAACCACACACGTGCGGGCAGAGCGCTGGATCTGCGGCCGGAGACAGGTGCGTTCAAATCCCAACTCGCAACGCTATGACTTTGGGCACGTGACTCAGCCTCTCTGAACCTCAGCCCTCGGATCTGTAAAATGGGGGTGATTACAGTGCCGCCTCCCCCACACGGTTGTCCTGTGGGTTCAGAGTTCATAGAGCACATAAAACTGAGCCCTCGATGTCATCTTTTGCTATGATTCTTGGACATTTAAGTTGTTTCCAATTTATTTGTTACGACTGTAAATTACTCTGGGAGGGTCCGCTGAAGCCGGGCGCATTCAGGACATTATTACCTCATTTAAAGTAGGGCCGCCCCGCACAGCGGTCAGATGAGGCAACTGGAGAAGAGGGGAGGGGACCCCAGGGGGCACAGGCACCTGCGACTGAAGCCTGGGGTGCCCAAGCTCATCTTCTTCCAGGAACTCAGAGTGTGGGGGACGCCTACTGGCAAGGAGTCCAGGCCACCTCCCCACTGTGACCACCCAGATAGCCAGAATACGGCTGACTGCAGGGGCAGGCAGGGAAGGCCCCTCCCGGTGCCCGGGTACCCTGCCTGTGTGACAACACTAGAGCAGGGAGAGAGTGGGGCCTGGCTAGAGCCAACTCTGTCACTGAGAGTCACCACAGCCCCCACTACCGAGCTTCTGCCAGCTCCATGCCACACACCTTGCATGTACTAATGCATTTCACCTTCACATCAACTTGTGACATGGGGACTGCCGATATCTTCATGAGGAACCTCAACCAGAGAGAGGAAGTGATTTGCCAGGGCGCCCAGCCAGGGAGCATAGGAGTCAGAACCAGGACGGAGACCCGAGACCTGAACCTCTGCTGCTGGCCATCACACTGCACCTGCTGCTGTCCCTGGGTGCTGCAGAAAGCTCCCGTGGCCTGGTGTGGAAACCCTGCATCTCCTGGAGCCAGAGAGTGGGCTTCCCCTTTTCTCACTGTGCTCAGAAGGGGTCTCCTCACCCAGGTTGGGGCTCCCTCCAGCCACCTTAGTTCCCACTTGGGTCAGGAGGCCTGGGCCCCTCATAAAGCAATTCCCTGGATGGACCCAAGGAACTGCTGAGGTCACAGTGGCAGGGAGCATGGGGAGGCAAAGGAAGCGAGTCAGCACCTTTTCTCAGGAAGCTACAGCCTCTTGGTCCTTATGTCACCAGCCATGGGCAGAGGCCCTGGAGCTGGGGACAAGGGCGCCCCAGGTCACTGTCTACCCAGCTCACTGCACTATCTCCATGGCCTGGCACACGGTGGCTGAAAACCTCTTCCCATGTCTTGGTGACCCACCTTGATGACCATGAGCACAACTGATGTTGGAAGTATTCACCTGATGCCCTGTCACCGCACTGGGAAGGCCCCACCCCAAATTAACATACAATCCTGGTAACTGTACCTCTGCGATGCTAAAGACATTTCAGATCAAGTCCTTATGCTCCCAGCCACCCCTCAATTGAACCGCACCCCCAACCTCCTCTTACACATCCTCAACATGCCACTGCGGTTTATCACACATTCGTACCTGTCATCCTCATAACTCCCTGGCAAGGTAGGGAATATTGTCCCTATTTTACAGATGAGGTTGAGTGACGCTGGGCAAGTGAGTTAACCTGTCTCTGCTTGTCTATAAAATGGGGCTAATGACACTCACTCCATGGGGCAGCTGCCCTGACTAAATGCCCATAAACCTCCCAGCCCAGGGCCTGAGGTAATATATGACAGTGACTGTTCTGAGGCTGAGAGTCTAGCATCTCAGCCACCCCAAGGCCTTGCTCTCACTCCCTTTTCCCCGGGTTAGGGAGGAATTGAGGTGGGCAAATCCCAGTGTGTGTGTGAGGGTGGAGTGGGGGTGTCTTGAGGAAGGTACCTTGGTTTGTGGGTCCAGGGCACTGGGTGGGTGGCCCCTGACCTTGCACAGGGCCCACGTGCAGCTTGGAGCTCGGGACACTCTGAGACATACCTGAACCCTGAACAGAAGGGCCTTGCTCTGAGGGCCACCATGCATAGAGCCTGTCACCTAGAATCCAAGCATGGGCCCACCTCCTGCTGGAACAGCACTGAGGGAAGGGATGTCCAGGGTTGAAATAAAACTTGACCTGATCGGTATGGAAGGCAAGGACCCAGCAGGGGTACCCCTGGAGTCACCCTTGGAGGGCACAGATTCAAATTTTGGGGTCAGTGCATCTGGGCTGGAACTCAGAGATCCTGGGTTTAAGACGCTCTCCTTTTGGTGCACTTTGAGAAAGGCTGTGCTGAAGACAGCATCTCCTGCCACACCCAGCTTCCTCTCCCCATCCCACGCTGAGCCAGGAAGGTGCTTCCCCCAAAGCAGAACATGTGTCCGCTACAGGATCAAATTCAAATTCCCCGACGCAAGGCCTCAGGTTACTCCAGGAACTACTTCCCAACGTCTCCTTCTGCCTCCTGACCCCTGGGATAGAAATTTCAGGCCCCCAGGCTTCTGCACACGCTTCCTCTAGGAGTGTCCTCCCCCTCCGGGGTCTGGTAGGGAGATAGGAAGACTCACGTCTAAAGGGCCCTCTCAAAGTGGCTTTGCAAGAGGACAAGACCTGCCACCTCCTCCACTCCCCTGTCCACACACCTAAAAAATGCCACCAAAGTCCTCAACAACCAGTGCCCTTTAAACACACTCTCCTCCCTTACCTGAGTCATGCACTTCTTATTCTAGGGGTCTACACACACCAGCCACACACGAAGATTCATATAAAGTTGGGGGGCAGGTAGGGAGAAGGAGAGAGTGAGGGAGAAAGAGGAAATAGGAGGGAGGAAGAGAGAAAGAGATGGGGGAAACAGAAAGAGGAAGAGAGGAAGGAAGGAAGGAAGGAGGGAGAGAAAAGTTGTGAGCTCAAATAGCCAAGAGCTGAGGAGAAAAGCACTCTGGAACTGACCTGCCTTATGTCTACTAATCTGGAACTTCTGGGCAAGGGACTGAGCCTCAAAGTTCTAATCTGTAAAGTGAGGGAATAACACAAGTACCCACCTCCTCGGCTGACTGCAGAATAAAATGAGAGTCCAGGCCAACCTGGACTAGACGGATTAGAATGGTGCCTGGCATAGCATAAACATTTGACACCAATGGCCAAGGATGGCCTTTTTTTTTTGACAGGATCTCACTCTGTTGCCCAGGCTGGAGTGCAGTAGCATCGTCATAGCTCACTGCAACCTCAAATTCTTGGGCTCCAGTGATCCTCCTTCATCAGCCTCCAGGGTAGCTGGGACCAGAGCGCGTGCCGCCAAGTCCAGCTGATTTAATTTTTTTGTGGAGACAGGGTCTCGCTATGTCACCCAGGCTGGTCTCGAACTCCTGGCCTCCAGAGATCCTCCCGCGTGGGCCTCCCAAAGTGCTAGGATTACAGGTGTGGGCCACCGCGCTGGGCAAAGATGGCTATTATTCTGTTCTCGCTGTAGCCCCCGCTGGGTCTAGGCACACAGGAGCCTTCAGGAAGTGTTGGATGGACACGACCTGCCACCCCGGCCGGCTCTCACACTTCCAAATCCAGACTCCCACTCGCGCATCCAGACACCTGCCATAAGCACGGCGTGGGAGGGGGCGATCTGGGCTCCCTTCCCCGCAGCCCTGGGGAGAACGTGGAGGAAGGAGGGTCCTAGCCAGGGGACACCATCCACGCCAGGCCTCCAGGCCCTCGGCCACGACTCCCTCCAGGTGCGTCCGCCCAGCGCGGGCCGCCTGTTTAGACGATAATGACAGGGCAGCCGCTGGGGCCAGCGCCGCGAGGCCCCCCTGCCCGCGCCCCGGGAAGACAAAGCCGTCGGAAACCAGCCGGCCGGACCACAAGGAGAAAGGAGACCCAGCCCCCAAGCCCTGGACGGGCCACGCTCCAGGTGGGGGGCGACGGGGACACGGGCCCCCAAGGGCCATTATGCCCGGCCGGGAGGCTCGCCCCGGAACCTCGCGCCAAAAGGAGGGCGCGGGAGCCCGGGGCGGCCCAGGGGCTGGAGGAGGGTGCTGGAAAGCCGAGCCAGGGACGCCGCGGAGTCCCGACCCCAGCCCTGGGGTTTGCCACCAGCCCCCGAGCCGGCTCACCGCGTCCAGGTCCGCCGCCAGGGCCGGGCTTCTGGGCTCAGTCCCAGCCTGGTCAGCTGACCGCGCGCCGCCGCCCCGCCCCGGAGCCGCGGGCTCCGCCCCCCACGCCGCGCGCCGCCACCGCCCCGCCCCGGAGCCGCAGGCTCCGCCCCCCACGCCGCGCGCCGCCGCCGCCCCGCCCCGGAGCCGCGGGCTCCGCCCCCCACGCCGCGCGCGCCGCCGCCGCCCCGCCCCGGAGCTACGGGCTCCGCCCCCCACGCCGCGCGCCGCCGCCGCCCCGCCCCGGAGCTACGGGCTCCGCCCCCTACGCCGCGCGCCGCCTCCTCGGCGCCCCTCCCGCGGCGTGGGCGGGGCCAGGGCGCCACAGCGCGCATGCGCCGGCGTCATGCTCAGAGCGGTGTCTCGCGCCGTCTGCCGCGCCGCCGTCCGCTGCGCGCGTCGCTGTCCGCCGCCGGAGGCCCGCTCGCTCGCCATGGCGCGGCCGCCGCCGTCGCGGGCCGCCTCGGGCGCCGCCGCCCGGCCCGGCACGGTGCTGGGCACCATGGAGATGGGGCGCCGCATGGACGCGCCGGCCAGCGCCGTGGCCGTGCGCGCCTTCCTGGAGCGCGGCCACACCGAGCTGGACACGGCCTTCATGTACTGCGACGGCCAGTCCGAGAGCATCCTGGGCGGCCTGGGGCTCGGGCTGGGCGGCGGCGACGGCACAGGTAACAGTCGCCCCGACCGCCCCGCACCGTGCGGCGCTGACCCTGTCCCCAGCCGTGCACCGGCCGGCCCGCGGGCAGCACCGACCTCCCGCTGCCCACCCCGCAGCTCCGGGACCTCCAGGCTCCTCAGGCGCATCTAGCTCCGGACAGCAGGACGGTGCTTTGCCGCGCCTGACTGCTTCCCTCTCCCTCCCCTGCGAGTTGCAGCTCGGGAGCCCCTCCCCAGCCTTGACTCGCCATTCTTCGCTTCCTACCTCCATTGCTTCCCCCGCCTCCAACCCTGCCAGATGCCAGTAACCAGTCCCCACCTGGGCTCTCCGCCCGTCCCCTACCCCCCACCCCATTGCCCTCACCTCCCATGCACTCTGAGCACCCTTTTCTCAAGCTGGTCTTTGCTCAGTCCCTAGACTTTGCCCTGTTCAGGTGACAGTTTTTCTGGCTCTCTCAGGGAGAACTGTAGCTGCACCGTAGGTCGTGTTAGGGGAGTAGGGGTGGTGGGGAGGTGTGAGAGAGCGGGTAAGGCCTTTCTATCCATCCTGTCCCAGGCTTTGACATTGGGCTGTAGGAGGAAATGTGACTCTAACTGACCCCAGAGAGCTCAGTCTAGTGGGGAAGACTGAAGCAGTGATTGCTGGAGAGCCAAGAAGAGAGAGCACTTTTAGGGGCTGGGCGCCAGGGAGAGGCCCTAGGGAAGGCTAAGGGAACACTAGAGCTGGGCCTTAAAGGCTGGGGGGAGAATGGAAGAAAGGAGAGTGGAGTCTGATGGCACAGCTGTGCAAAGACTTAGCTTGGAAATGCAGAGTGCATGGTATGTACAAGGAAGGCAGGTGTGGCTTGAGTGGGACTGTCCTTCATTAGCCTGGTGCCATTGGTAGTGCCTGGCACATAGTGAGGGCCCAGTAAGCACTGGCTGTTGTCATTACCATACTTTGCCTCCTGAGGCTCTTGCTCTCCATTTCCACACAAGAGACCCTCTCTGGGTCCCCCTCAGCTTCACGGCTTGGTGGCTCTGGAGGAACAGAAGCGGAACGTGTATCTCAGGCCCACGCTTTTTCTCGGTCACTTGGCTGCCTCTTGTTGATAAGGAAGATTTTGTTTCTGAATTGGTTTTTCTTCTCCAGCTCTTCCCTGCTCCCTTCTTTGAGGCCAGGGGGGCCTCACTGGGCCAAAGTCCTCAGATCAGACCTGAGCCAAAGTTCACACCAAGAAGGCCCGGGGTGGGGGGTGGGGGGTGGTGGCAGAAGGGAGAAAATCTGGACAAGAAGCTGTAGAACTTGAACTTGTTCTTTCTTGTATATCAAGGGATCTCATCACACCCCTCTGACCTGCTCATTTGGCTTGGCCAGTAGGAGAAGTGCACAGTCCATTCAGAGTCCACACAGCTGGGGTTCTTTATAGGGCAAGGAACAGTGCCAAATTAACTCACTTCCAAGCTGCTTAGGTGGCAGATCACTGTCTCATGGGGATCTGGTCTCTACACTGCATGTATGTTTTTGTACATGCTTCTGTGAGTCCAGAAGGGAAGGGGAACAATAATCACCTTCTGTTCAAGTTGCCTCTAACAGTCTCTCAAACTGCTCCCTGCCGGTGGCCCACATTCAGGTGGCTGCCTCTTTACTTGTCTTCCTGCTTCCAGGCCTCCTCCTTGCGTTCTTTCTCTGTACTGCAGTCAGGGTGAACCCAGGTGACCCATTCACATCCTAACAAAACCTGTGAATTGATCATTCAGTGATCAGTCCAGATTCAGTGAGGTGGTATTTGAGAACCAGTGGGATCAAATCTGTGCCTTTTTCTTGTCTCACATCCCACTGTATTTATGCCCTGCTCTGGAATTTATGCTCTTATAACTCAGAATTGGAGATACGGATCCTCACATACTGTGTTTTCTTGCCTCTGTGACTTTGCATTTGTTCCCACGCTCTGCACTCTCCACCCTTCCCTGGAATTCCCAGGTTGGCCTTATGCCTCTCCTCTGGGCTCCTGTAGCCTGTGTGCATTTCTCCACTGCACTTACCGTATTGTAACATCAGCCTCCAGATTGTCAGCGCCAGAAGGGCAGAGATCCAGGATATTCAGTTCATCTCTGCGTACTCAGTCTCTAGTGCAAGGCCTGGCACAGCCAGCAGTTTGGTGACTAATGATAGTGATTGTAACAGAGCCGAACATTAAGAAGTTACATCTAAGACATGATTTACTCCCCATGACCTTCTGATAAGAACAGTTCCATTATTATCATCACCGTTATACAGAATAGAAAACTGGGGCTGAGAGAGTAATATAGGCAGAGTCTCCTGGTTAGCATGGGGCTCTTATAAATCCTTAAGCATTACATTCTTCCACCCAGTGAAAATTGCTACCAAGGCCAACCCTTGGGATGGAAAGTCACTGAAGCCTGACAGTGTCCGGTTCCAGCTGGAGACGTCACTGAAGAGGCTGCAGTGCCCCCAGGTTGACCTCTTCTACCTGCATGCCCCTGACCACGACACCCCGGTGGAAGAGACACTGCGCGCCTGCCATCAGCTGCACCAGGAGGTGAGGGCATTCCCCCGAGCTCCAGCAGGCGGCCTGCTGCTCTTCTTATCCTGATACAGGTTACAGCCTCACTCCAGGATCCCCACTCTGGCCTCCCCTTCCTGGTCTCCTGGGCTGCAGTGAGTTCTGACCACAGCCTCCCCCCTGCAGGGCAAGTTTGTGGAGCTCGGCCTCTCCAACTATGCCGCCTGGGAGGTGGCTGAGATCTGCACCCTCTGCAAGAGCAACGGCTGGATCCTGCCGACTGTGTACCAGGTGAGGGCCACGGCTGCAGGGGCCTCAGTCTCCAGGGCGCTTGCTGATCCGGGTTCTCTTTGCCCTTGTGCCTGCCCCCGTGCCCTCTGCATAGCAGCCACTGTCCTGCTCAGAGCCTGCAGATGGCTCCCAGGTACTCTCAGGATGACGTCCAAGATGCTCATCTGGGCCACCAGGCACCTGCCCACTTCTTGCCTGAGTGTGCACCTTGGTCCCTTCCTTCCCCGACTCCCTGTGCACGTCAGCCTTGAACACACCTTCCCCCTGGGAGAAGGTGATTATTGTTCCCCTTCCCTTCTGGACTCACAGAAGCATGTACAAAAACATACATGCAGTGTAGAGACCAGATCCCCACTAAGGCTTCACTTTAGTGACTCTTGCTCTGGAAGCCTTTCCTGACAGCTCAAAGGAGTCTCCAAACTTCACCTTCATACATTCAGTGGGAACCTTTGAGTTCCTACTGTGATCATAGAACCTGACATTATTGTAATTATCAGTCCCCTTGTCTAGTTCTTTAACTTGGCTGTAACATCTCTTGGAGGCAGAGTCTGTGAGACTTGTTAATGGTTGTAAATCCAGCGTCCAGGCCATAGTGGGGCACACAGATATTTATGGAATGATATATCCAGTTCAGTTTCCTGTCTTTGTGCCTAATACCCTCTCCCCATCCCCTACCATCACTAGTGATTTTAAAACTATTGCAGAAGTTCTGTGTTGATTTACAGTTTTAAGAGAGGAAGACTGTCCCCTCCCCTGACACGTCCACCCTGTCCAGCTGTCCCCTCTTCCTGCAGGGCATGTACAACGCCACCACCCGGCAGGTGGAAACGGAGCTCTTCCCCTGCCTCAGACACTTTGGATTGAGGTTCTACGCCTACAACCCTTTGGCTGGTATGCGCTGCCATGGTGGGAGGGCGTTCCTGGCCCTGTGTCTGCCTATTCCTCCTGTAGATGCCGAGCCCAGGAACTGGGAAGCAGGGAAGGGTTTGACAAGATGCTGGGCTGTGTCCTCAATCCCTCCTCTGTCCCTCCCCATCTCCTAGTCGAGCACCCTGGGGTACAGCACTCCAGGGAGCAACCTGGGCCAGGGGTCTGAATGCAGCCTTCCTGCAGGGGGCCTGCTGACCGGCAAGTACAAGTATGAGGACAAGGATGGGAAACAACCCGTGGGCCGCTTCTTTGGGAATAACTGGGCTGAGACCTACAGGAATCGGTGAGCTGGGGATGTCTGCCTCGGGACGCCGAGTGTGAAAGGACCCCCTTTGTCCGAAATGACATTCCAGGCTGCTTTCCTAGGACCTAAGGCCTTCTCTTGCTGCCTGTACCTACATCTCTTGATTCCTACAGAATTGTGAAACTCTCCATGGGGTTTCTTCTTGTTTCCTTGGGACCTCCTGAGGAAATGGGGCTCCCTGTGCCTTATGGTCTCTAAGGCCCAGGTCTTCTCTGAGACATCACCCGCTGAAAAGGAGAGAAAGAGCCCAGGGTGGAGCTCAGGAAGCCTGGACCCAGTCCCACCCTATCCTAGCTGCGTCTGTGTCACTGGGTGCCATGGGGCAGGTTCAGGAGTCCTCAGGAATCGACACACTGGTGAGGCTCTGGTGAGGGAGCCAGCCTCCTGGGTGGGTCTGAGACCCCGTGAAGTAGGAGACCCCGGCTAGAGAGGATGCTGGTCCCTCAGAGCTTCATGGACTGGGGTGTGGGTGGCTGCTCTGGGGTGACCCCAAGGTACTGACCCTTGTGCCATCATCCCCATCTGCCCAGCTTCTGGAAGGTGCACCACTTTCAGGCCATTGCCCTGGTGGAGAAGGCCCTGCAGGCCACTTATGGCGCCAGCACCCCCAGCATGACCTCGGCCGCCCTGCGGTGGATGTACCACCACTCCCAGCTGCAGGTAAACAGCCGCCCAGGGTGCTGCTGCCCTTCTTGGGGAGCTAGAATGACTTTTAGGGCAGCGGTCCCCAACCCTTTTGGCACCAGGGACCAGTTTCATGGCAGACAGTTTTTCCACGGACTTGGGGTGGTTTCATGATGATTCAATCACATTCCATTTATTTTTCATTTTATTTCTGTTATTATTAGATTGTATTATATAATGAAATAGTTGTACAACTTACCATAATGCAGAATCAGTGGGAGCCCTGAGCTTGTTTTCCTGCAACTGAACAGTCTCATCTGGGGGTGATGGGAGCCAGTGACACCCAAAGTGTGTTGTTTATGTCCTCTCTACTCCATAATCTCGTTTTGGTTGTTGTCACTGCAGAAATCCCCGCTTCACAAAGATAGGATGTTGGAAATGGGAGCAGGCTTTTCATTGCTTTTGTGGCAATCTCAGGATATTCCATCTTGACTTTAATCCAGAATGTATGGAGATTTGAAGTTATCTCAAACATAATTTAAAGGCCACCATCATTTGCAATCTCAAGCAGTGGATCCTCTTCTAGCATGGACAAAGTCGATTCACCTGGCTTATTCACAAATGGGTCACAGGTTCATTTCTTCCCATTTTGGGGGTCTTTTGTGGTTGGGAAGTAATGCTCAAATTCTTTTGAAAGCTGAGATAGGTGATTATGCACCAGCTGGGCAAAGAAGGCCCTGGCTCATTCTCTTTCAAAATCTCTGCTAATGTTTGAAATATGTCAAAAATCCCAGTATTCACTCATTGTCCCCATTATTCCAGTTCACCTTTGAATGCAGCCACTTTATCTGCCGACTTGAACACAGTTGTCATTCTCCCCTAAAATGATACATCGAGTTCATCAAGCAGGTTAAATGTGTCACACAAGTAAGCACGTTTTGTGACCCATTCTGTATCACTGAAATGTGCCAATGGTGACTTTTTCTAAAAGAAATCTCTGGAGCAGCTCTCATAACTCAAAAACTCTGGCCAGTGATCTACCTTTAGAAAGCCATCTCCCTTCTGCGTATAAGGGAAGACATGTGTGCTCTGCGTCCATCTCCTCACACAGCTGCATGAACAGATGTGAGTTAAGGGCATGTACTTTAATGTGGTTGATAATTTTAATCACATCCTGCAAAACAATTCAGGTGACATTTTCTGTCTAGTCCGCATTTCTCTATAGATGACAGAGTATGTAGACTCACATTCAGAAGTGAACTCCTTGACCTGAGTAGTGAAACCAGAAAGCTGTCCAGTCACGGCAACTGCTGTATCTGCACATATACCAACACAAAATGACCAGTTCAGTTTTTCTGATACATAATCATTCAAAGACTTGAATGGTTCTGCAGTTTTGATGTTGCTTGGCAGCAAAAATGCACATAACCTATCCTCGTGCACATCTTCCTAAAAAATATATCACAAAAACAAGTATCGTTGCCTTGTTGTCAACCTTGGTAGACTCATCAACCTGGATTGTGTACCACGGTGACTCATTAATCCTTTAACAATTGTGCCTCAGTGTCCTCTGCTATCTCATCTCGTTAAGGTGCTAACTGAAAGGGGAACACATGCCACCGTTTGAACTGCAGCCTCTCCTAAAAGTTCATAGCAAATGTCCTTAGCAGCAAGCAGGACCAACTCTTCACCCATAGTAAAGGGCTTCTTAGCTTTAGCAATGCGGTAGCCACTAAGAATGATGCTCTCAGTGCAGACACATTTGATGAAGTGGTGGCCTTCAGTAATTGCTTCTGTTCTTTGTGGGCACATTTTTTTCTTTAGAAAAACTCGAAAGGGGCCGGGCACGGTGGCTCACGCCTGTAATCCTAGCTCTCTGGGAGGCCAAGGTGGGCGGATCGTTTGAGCTCAGGAGTTCGAGACCAGCCTGAGCAAGAGCGAGACCCCATCTGTACTATAAATAGAAAGAAATTAATTGGCCAACTAATATATATAGAAAAAATTAGCCGGGCATGGTGGCACATGCCTGTAGTCCCAGCTACTTGGGAGGCTGAGGCAGCAGGATTGCTTGAGCCCAGGAGTTTGAGGTTGCTGTGAGCTAGGCTGACGCCACGGCACTCACTCTAGCCTGG